>KZ653362.1:69847-87097 GCA_001010745.2 Gerris buenoi
AAAAATCAACAAATTACTATCTACTTCTTATCACAAAACATTGTTACTTACAATGTTTTTAATAATTAAATGATAGCGAATAAAAAGAAAATAAATAAAAATACTTATATAAATAATCAATTATCAACTATCGATACTGAAATTAATCGATGATAAACAATGTCAAAAATTGTACATAGATTCAAAAAGAATCAAAAAATAAAATTTGAAATTTTACGTTTTTTATTTTTTTAAATATTTTATTTTATAATTAAAGGGTATACAAATGCATGCAAAATGTTTAATAAATAATTTAGTAGTAATTAAATTACGATTCAATTAATTAAACAAATATTAAAAATATGATCAGCTGATAAGCGATGTTTTTAGTGATAAAGGGTTTATGGAAATGATAAAGAGAAGTGAAGCTGGGGACGTACCTTGGTAGACGCCTTAGGGTAGAATAAGCTCGCTCTCCCGGCTTCCACATGCCTTCAACTATCGATACCCTTGGAAAAACCAAAAGCCCTTATCGATATATATCGAGTCACGTGGTTTTGGAATATTCTAGCTTTAACTTCCTTCATCAGTTCTATTGGAAGTAACTTAATTTTAATCAGATTCATTTTACTGTATACAAAAATTAATCTATAATTGAATAAATAATTCAAAAGTTTCTAGACAGAAATGCGTTTTATACAATAAAGAAACTGCTGCGGAGAATTGAATCGAAACAGATTCAAAAAATCACCTTTCAATTGCCAGCGTGGTCGCATTATTTTTATAAAACATTTTCCTTACTAATTAGCAGTCGTTTTTTTTTTTTTTTTTTTTTTTTTAAAATAAACTGATGTTATCAAAACTATACTTTTCCGGTTCTCCAAATTTGAACACTTAGGAAAAATCAAGTAGAATTAAGTAATCTTAACGAAGTATCTTAATTAGGAATAAAGAAAAGATTTATCTCCATTAAAAGTAACTTTATTAAAAAAATATATATATATTTTACTTACTAGTCGTTATCTAAAATCCCTTACAATGAAATCGATTTATAACAAAAAATTATTCAGTAAATATATTAATTTAAATCAAACTATAATTATTATTAACAATGGGAGACAGGCAGAGAAAAATAGACTCCAGCGCCGGGACTTGAACCACGGGCCTCCATATTTCCAGTATAGCGCTCTACCATTGAGCTTCACTGAAGAATAAATTCCTCTGTCAAGTCTAGCAGTGGATATTTACAATAGAACTAGACCGAGGATTATCGCTTATAATTATAAAGTACCCCATAAGTACCTGCATCTTGTACAATCAATTAGAAATTTCAATTTTTTAAGTTTTAGGTAGTATTCATACTACGCAAAGTTTAAATTTTTAATTTAAATCAAATTATAATTATTACAATGAGAGACAGACAGAGAAAAATTGACTCCAGCGCCGGGACTTGAACCACGGGCCTCTATATCTTTCTCCCTTTGTAAATAATTATTATAATTTGATTTAAATTAAAAATTTAAACTTTCCGTAGTAGGAATGGAATGCTACCTAAATCTTAGAATTGAAATAAATACATTAAGTAATTATCGTGTAGCTACCTCATTATTTATTCCTACTCAACTGTTCATCTAGAAATGATAACTGATTAGGTCTAAAGAACGATGTTTCTCCACTAAAAATAACTTTATTATACAAAGCTGGCTTCCAACCATTAGCAGTAATCTTCAGTCCCTAAGAAAGAAAAAATAAAAAAAAGTACATGCGTTCAAGTACTTTTTAGGGTTTTGTAGATGATGAAGCATCCCCTTTATGTAATTATGATTTTGCTTCCGAGCTTACCGAAGGTAACAGAAGCTATGTGATCGTTCTGAAGAGCGAAAATATTTTAGGTCTCCAATTTCAAAAATTCCAAGACAGAAATCCGTTTCAGACATCAGGGATCATTTTTGGTTCCGTGTCTGTCTGTCTGTCGGTCGGTCTGTCGGTCTGTCAGTCTGTCCAACAATTTTTGCGAACCGCTATATCTTAAAAACTACACGTTCAATTTTAATGAAATTTGGGTGGTAGGTCATAATTAGCTCATTGGTCCCATATATTTAACCTTCTGCGTCTAATTTTTTCTATTCCACAGGCGCACAAACATACATTTATTGACACCTATAGCTTCAAAAGTACTAATCTGATTTGAATGAAATGTTTATAGTTTATAGAAAGTAACCCGAAGATAGCCCCAGATTAATTTGAACTGTCTACGTTCTTTAACTTTTGCTAAATTGATACTTTAATTCTTGTAAAATATCAAAACAATTTTGACACATGGGAAAACAATTAAACCAATTAGACAATAATGGCTGTAAAAGAATTGATACAATAAATTGCGAGGATAGGATGCGAGGAAGCTATGTGCCACACCAATTGGCAGTCTATTTTTTCTTCGATCTCAAAGGTCCCAGGTTCGATCCCGGGTCACAATGTTTTTTATCCGTAATAACGACAAGATAAATTACATTTACCTCCAGCGGGGAGAAAAAGTGAACTTTCTTCCCTAGTTTACAGGGAGGAAAGTTGCTCATTGCACCCGGGCGGGCTCAACAGGGAGTAATGAGAAAGGAGGGAATTACGAACTCTCATGATTCCCTCCAGTGTTGCCCAAGTGATAAGCACAAGTAAATACGCTTGGTGCTAATACACATTTCATTTACTAACTATTGTTTAATGTCTAAATCTATAATGTCATCATCACACCCAACCTTCACAACAGTTGTCATGGTGACTCATCAGTAAAACAAATAAAAAATTAAAAGAGAAATCATAATTTCTAAATGTAGATCTACTCATTTATATGATTATACATTAGTTGTCAATACACAACTCAGCTACCAACTGATTTTCCCATTTGATTTTAGCATTGAAATTCAAATAATTACTATCTATAATTTAATTATAACATGATTAACTTATTTGATGTAGTATTATTAATAGTATATACATATTTTTTTAAATATAAAAATGTTTACTTTTTGTTTTATAAAATACTTTAAAATTAAAATCTTATTCAATTATTTTTTTCTCCCTTCTGGAGGTAAAATCTTGTACGTACCTCGGGAGTAAAAATCACTTGCACCCTCGCGATAATTAACTCCCTCGGCTTCACCTCGGGAGTGAACGTTATGGTTCCCTCGGCTTAGCCTCAGGAACCAACTTCATCGCTCAGGGTGCAATCACTTACTTTACTCCCTTGGTGCGTAAATAACTATTTCCTGAAAATTTTCATAACTCCACCATAAGAAATAACCATTCATTATTTCAAAATTTATGACCAGCCGTCATATAGTGGTTGGGGGGGGGGGGGGGTGTTTTTTGGGTTTATTTTGACTTATATAACAATAAGAAGTGAAAATTTAAAAAAAGCATGTATATATTTGCGCCCTCCTCTTCAGCAGTTTTCATTTGATACCCAACTCAAAATTAAAAAAAAAAATTGGGTGCACTTAAGATTTTAGTGAACAAAATTTGCAATTGAAAATTTGGGATGCGCTCCTGGAATTATTATCGCACCATATTAAGGAATTAGCATGAATTAATTTGAAATTTTAGGACCAGCCGTTATATAGTGGTTGGGGGGTGGATTTTTTTGTTATATCTTTTATTTTTATTTATGAAATGAAATGCAAAATTTAAAAAAAGCATAAATATATTTGTAACCTACTATTCAGCAGATATCAGTTGATACCCTAATTTTCAAAAATAATTTTTAGAAGAAAAAAAAATAAAAAAAAAAGTTTTACCACATTTTTGGTAGTCCATAACCAAAAATTAGATATACGCATGCGAAATTCACAAAAATGGGTTATGGACTACCACCTGGGCCCACAGTAAGGAATCCGTAACCTGAATAAAAAAGAACCCATGCGTCCAAAATGAAATATTGTTTCAGTAAATGATCAAATTGTTGAACACCTTCTAATATTAAATAAATAACAATAATTCTTCACAATAATTAAAAATAAATTATTCTCAATTATTATTATTGATTACCTATACATAATATTGTCAATTATATTTTAAATAATAATTTATTTTTAAATTATACTGATGTATTATTGTTATTTATTTATTTGGTCATTTAATGAAACAATATTTCATTTTAGACGCATGGGTGTTCTGCTTTTTAGCTCGGTTACGGAATCCTTACTGCGGGCCCCAGATGGTAGTCCATAACCCCGACGCAGTATTTTTTTTTTTTTTTTTTTTTTTTTTTTTTTATTCGTCACTCTCTCTCATCCCACACGCCGCATTTCTGGTGTATAAAATTTCCACTGCTTAAATTTAATTTTTTTTGGGGGGGGAGGGGGGTTCCTCATAAGTTTTACTTTGAAGGAAAAATGTACAGTATCAGGTGTATTACAGACTGACAGACATGCACAGAAAATTACAGTCGGATTTCCTTATAACGAACTTCTATACTGCAAAAATCTTTAAATAACTTTTTTTTATGTCCCACAAATTCTCTTCATAAAAGTCTTTCTATGAAAAATAGATTCTAAAGAACAAAATTTATATACAACACATTAGGGATGGGAAAAACCGTTCCATGAGTGGAACGAGTTTCGTCGTTTCGTTCCAAACCTGTAACTAGTTCCAGGAACTAGTTATTTTTGGAACGTTTCAGTTGTCGTTCCAAAGAAACAGTTTCTCTTTATACTTCACGTGTTTCAAAGTCTAGTGCAGGTTCGTTCCACAAAAGACCAGTTTCTTTATTATATAGTTCGACTCTTCACTGAAGATGAAAAGTAGAAATAAAATACAAACATTTATAATAATAATAATATTAAGATACTTTTATTTACGAAACGAGTGGCGAAGGGCGAAGGCGACAAGTTGAAGTTGACTAGTAACTGAAAGAAAAAATCTGTCCGAGACAACTCAGACAAACTTTCTCATATAATATGTACATTTAATTACTATTAGAAATTTCATCAAAATTATCATACAAATAACTTCTCCCGGGCGGGGAATCGAACCCGTGAAAGTAAAAAGGGCAAAGAGGCATCTGTCTCTTACACGCTCCCTCTAAGAAGTGTGAAAGAGAAATAGAACGCATCGCTTACTGGAGTGATTCCGAGACTCGAGCTATCATCCCCACTCCTATAAGACGTGCACAACCATAACATCTTTACTTTTTCGTTCCAGCTTGGTGGAACTGGAACTAGTTTTGCAACTCGTTTTCGTTCCACGCGAAACGAATCTTTTACGTTCCCTCCGTGCCAGTTACAGTTACAGTTTCTTTATGATTTCTCGTTCCCGTTTCCTCTTTGATTAGTTACGTCCCGTTTTAGTTTTGCCTGGCACTTGAAGGAACGAAAACTCGTTCCTCCAAGTTAGTTTTCGTTCCATGCAAAACGAGTTTTTTAAGTTCCCTTCAAGTTGGTTGTTTAGTTTCATTGATGCTTGCTTTTGCTCGCTCTCGTTACCGTTTCCTCTTTAATCAGTTACGTTTCGTATTATTTTTTTCCATAATCACTTAAATATATTTATTTTTCAAAAATATAATTTTTAATTTGAATTGAATTAAGACAAAAAATATTGTTAAATAAATAAAAGTAGACATTCGTGTAAAATAAAAAATTCAAAGTCGTTCCAAAAATAACGTAGTTCCATGAAATCTTGGAACGATTATGGAACCGTTCCAACACAGGAACTAGTTATTTTTATAGTTACGTTCCGTTCCTCCCATCCCTACAACACATTTTTTTCTAGAACTATTAGATTCGTTATAAGGAGGTCCGACGTATAAGGGTCCTCGATTTTTCTCTAATGACCCTAATAATAGTCACATGTGTTAATAAAAATACTTTGAGGATTAACAAATCCTCAAATGTTTGGAGGCACATTTACTTACTACCCATACTTTGTAGACAATGTTAGTTAAAACACTTCATTTTGTTTTCACACGATTTTATTTTATTTCGATAGTTTTTGAAATAAATAAACTACTTGGCTTTCTAAATTTATGTCTATGCTAGTTTAATTTAAATAAGTCGCTTTGTATAGTTGATAAAACGGTTGAATTTTGACTAGAGAAAGAACAGACGTGTTCTCCGCGCTTAAGTCGGGTATAACTTATCTAAGAGGGCACTTGGAACCTAAAGTCGCCTTTTAAACAAGAAGCAAGGAGATTAAAAAAAAAAGAAAAATGTTGAGGCCTCGTTCGTTATCCAAATCTTCATGCTAATTACTCCAGGGTAAAATGAGCTCATACTTGACAAGATTTGCGGCTCGCAGCTTTCACTCTCAGTGTCTTTCTAATCCTAGCTTTTAAATTTCAAGGCAAAAAGTGACTTAAGTGGATATAATTGCGCTATCTTTCTTCATAATGAGAACGCTTATTTGTGTTATTTTAACAACCCAACGCTTCAAAGTTATATTTTTTATGTATGTTTGTAAAAAATAAAAAATATTTCAATTAGACACTTTGCATTTCATCTTGCAGGTTGAAATAATTAAAATTTTATATTTTTTCTTAAAATTCATTAATTATTTTTGTATATTTTTCTGTTGTCATATAGAAATTATTCTTTATTTTTCCCAAGTATTTTTGTATTTTCTATTCATAAGTAGGTATTCATAATATACTCGAATATATATTATATATAAAAACCAAATAACACTCACTATCTCGTCCATCACAGAATCTCTAGAACGGTTATAGCTAGAGAGCAGACTTTGCATGCAAGTTGCGCTCTCTTAAGGTGCTCGCTAAGAAATATTTTTACGATTCGCCCTTTTGATTCAAAATGGTGGTCATTAATGGGCGGGATGCGACAATATATCCAGAACCAATTAGACTAGAACCTTAAAATCCTGAAGTTAGCGTCCGTTAATGACAATTTTTTGTTAAAGGACTTTCCAATCGGCCATTTTTATTTAAGATCAACACCCATTCATAAGCGCATAATTTATGAAAGTTATGTCTCTGGAACCAGTATCAATAGGACATTTCAAATGTTTAGGTAAGTCTCTCTTTGTTTCTAGGCTTATATTGAACATAAATCTTTCATTTCGATATCTTAAATCAATATGGTGGCTACTTATATGCAAATTTGCATCTAACTATATGCAAGCTAGCTTCGTTTTAAGCCACAAAAAAGGGTCTTCCTATCGGGCATTACAATTAAAAATGGTAGCTGTATACTTATTTAACCTGAGTCCCCACAATATAACCTAATAATCACTGTTCTGCAAAAAAAACCTCAAAATGAAAATGCCCTTTTCAAAAGTATTTTGGTGTGCTGAGTCCGAATCTGAAGTCAAAATTTCTCCTATACGTACAGTTTTCCCGGAAAATGCGCCTAAAGTTCGAAAAAATGGTATTTTGGGGGGGTTTTGGCCCAATTTTTCGGCCAAAAAAATTTTATAAATAAAATATATATTGGGCGTTTGAATATATAAACCATGAAGAACACGAATCAAAAGTAAAAAAAAAAAAATCTGTTGACCTTACTTTTTTAAGTAAAATGAAAAATAAGAAAAAAATAAATCGATTTTTCCTCTTATTGATTCTTTGTATTTCTATTACTTTTTCAGTCGTATAACAAATGTTTTGAGACTTTTTTTTGGCATTTGCCTAGAGAATTACAATATAAGTGACCGAAGGAGTGGAGAGGGGTCAAAAAAATCAACAAAGACTCATGATGAGGAAATAGTTATTTATGCACCTAGGGAGTAAAGTAAGCCATTATTCCCTGAGCGAAAAAGTTGATTCTTGAGGCGAAACCGAAGGAATCATGTCCCTAAATCCCGAGGCGAAGCCGAGGGAATTAGACTTTTTAATTCCCGAGGCGTAGCCAAGGGAATAACGCTAATTAGCTCCCGAGGCGAAGCCAAGGGAGATAATTATCGCGAAGGGAATAATGGCACTTTACTCACGAGGTACATACAATATTTTATCTCCTGTAGGAAGTAAATACATATTTTCGTTCATTGCACAGTTTTTATTTATTATTTTAATAAATAACAATAATTATTAGCACTTTTAATAGCAGATATAAGAGATTCAGTATTAAAAACAAATAAGAATTGGAATTAAACTCAAATAGAAGGTTACTTAGATGCAGGTTATAAACATAGATAAACATGGTCGTAAAAGCAGTGACGCCAACCTGATTTCAACATCTTCATTACATTAACCATTCATTTTCTACTATTTATAAAATAATTAAGTTGCAATCTTTACTTTTTCGCCCTACTTTTTACTTTTTCTCCCTACTTTTTGATTCAGGGATGAAAAGACCTGCTTTAGTCCCTTTAAACTAATTCAAAATCATAACTTTTTTACCCTACTGAAAATAATAGTTATTTATGCACCTAGGGAGTAAAGTAAGCCATTATTCCCTGAGCGAAAAAGTTGATTCTTGAGGCGAAGCCGAAGGAATCATGTCCCTAATTCCCGAGGCGAAGCCGAGGGAATTAGACTTTTTAATTCCCGAGGCGTAGCCAAGGGAATAACGCTAATTAGCTCCCGAGGTGAAGCCGAGGGAGATAATTATCGCGAAGGGAATAATGGCACTTTACTCACGAGGTACATACAATATTTTATCTCCTGTAGGAAGTAGATACACATTTTCGTTCATTGCACAGTTTTTATTTATTATTTTAATAAATAACAATAATTATAAACACTTTTAATAGCAGATATAAGAGATTCAGTATTAAAAACAAATAAGAATTGGAATTAAACTCAAATAGAAGGTTACTTAGATGCAGGTTATAAACATAGATAAACATGGTCGTAAAAGCAGTGACGCCAACCTGATTTCAACATCTTCATTACATTAACCATTCATTTTCTACTATTTATAAAATAATTAAGTTGCAATCTTTACTTTTTCGCCCTACTTTACTTTTTCGCCCTACTTTTTACTTTTTCTCCCTACTTTTTGATTCAGGGATGAAAAGACCTGCTTTAGTCCCTCTAAACTAATTCAAAATCATAACTTTTTTACCCTACTGGAGATAAAATATATTTATTTTTCATTTTTCTTATAAAAAAAGAAAAGTCAACATATTTGTTTTGACTTTTAATTCGTGTTCTTGATGGTTTAAAGATATTCAAACGCCCAATATATTTTTTTTTTACGAAATTTGTTTTGGGCGAAAAATTGGGTCAAAAACCACTAAAAACACCAATTTTCCAAACTTTAGGCGCATTTTCCGGGAAAACTGTACGTATAGGAGAAATTTTGACTTCAGATTCGGATTCAGATTCGGCAGAAAGTTCGTTAAATTTTGCAGAACAGTGTAATTATCACCACTTCTTTCAAAAACTATAGTAATATCTATGTAGAATGATAATTTTAAAATTAATATTGATTTATGCTAGGGATTCTCTAAAATTTTATTCCTAAGAAAGGAAATAAGGGTAAAGGAAAAATAGGCGGAGGGGGGAGTGAGCCCTTACGAACCTTTTGACATTTGGAAGTTACCAATGACAAGGCTTCTATTTAGGACACATGCTTGTTTCAATAGTAAAATTAGATCCATAGTAAGGTTTTATTAAAATCGATACGTTAGAACGGAAGATATTGGTACAAAAAAAAGTCTATTTTCTCTATTTTAAACGATTAGTAATTTTAACGATCTTAATTATTTCATAGCAGCGTCGTTGTTGGAATTTATTAAAAAATTGTAAATGTAAAAATGTTGGTCTCATTGAATAGATGACATTAGAATTTCTTAATGTGTTACAATTCCAATTTAAAATGTGCGCGAAAGCATTGCGCGTGAACGCTTAGGTGGATAACGTTGTCCAACGAACATGTTCTGGGCATTGATAAAATGAACATGTTTACCACATTTCACCAAAATTGTTCAACTTTTATGAGGAAACACCTCCAACATTTTCTCGGAGAAATATAGCTGGCGTGAGAGGTATTGGATCTCGGCAGTTTTGATACAGATACGTCAACGAACAAGAATTTATAATAGATTCAACATCTCATAGTATGGTCACAACTTCTTCTTAATTTAATGATGTTCTTCCTTGAGTCTTCTTCAGCAAAGACTTGGTTAAACCGACTAACTGCTCCTACCGACCACCCGACTAGATGGCGGTCGGTGGACTGCAAGAGCATTCAATTTTTTTTTCGGCAGTACTACTTATAATGTTATTCCAATATAATACTTTTAGAAACCGTTTGGCACCAACAAAATTCAGTCCATTGTCGGAATAAACTTTCTTTAGTTTCCCTCACCTGCCAATAAATCTGCAAAACGCCAGCAGAAATCCCTCAGTAGATAATGATGTTACTAGTTCCAAGTGTATCGCTCTAACTAACCCGCAAGCAAAAAGAGAAATCCATGCCTTTTAGCCTAAAATAACAGATCCCACTTAATCAATCCCAATGGACAACCATCATTAACCCTACTGATCTTTCAATTGTTGCAGACTTAATTCTAATTACACCTTCAGGGTCAACAAAGGGACGTAAGTGCCTAATTCTTGGATCATTAACAGTTCACTGTTGGATCACTGAACTAGAGCCCGAAAATTCTAAAATTCTCTGCGCGTACTAATTCAAACGTGCATGACACTCCTTTTGCTCTATATACCCAAGAAGCTCTACAAGTATTTACAAATCTGATTACATAACCAACTAATCTAACAATCTTTTTAAATTTCGAAAATTGTCTATAGTATCAAGGTCTACCCTTATACTCGTATTTACAACATTCACTTATACTTCATCGCCACGTTAAGTATTTTGAATTTCAACACTGCAGGAACATATGTATTTGATCATCATATTCACCTAATTCCCTAGCTTTAGACTCTAAATAAAATAATGTAATATAATTTAGTAAAATTAAATATTTATTTAAATAAATTATTAAGTCACCTAAATTCGACATTATTTCTTGAAGCATTTGGAAATACATTTTATTCAATATTAGAAGTTTATTCGATATGAATACTAATCCAGCAGAATTATAAAATCTAAGAAACCATGAGAAATGATTTCGCGCCGTTTAAAACATTGTGCAATATTATGCTTGTCAATTTTTTCTCCGCCAGTTGCTTGTAGAGGGAGATATAACCGTAGGGAAAGGGCAATAAGTAAAGGTCAAATCTGAGGAGTGCGCTAGTTTTGTTGTTTTTGTGTCATGGAGAGTCATTTTTAATCAAATTAACCACTATGTCGTAATATGAATACGCTGTAAGGTTTGCCGTGTGCAGATTATAAAACCTAACTCTTGCTCTCTCTGAATGTAATCCTTCAAAGTTCCGAGTATGTCGATCTAATCATTTATCTGTAAATTAGGTAGTTTAAAAACTAAAAGGGCCCACACACTTACAGTTTAACTAAAGATAATGATCTGACAGTCCACGGAGCTTGGCCACACACTTGTCAGTTTTCCTTAAGAGGACTGCAGTCGGAGGTGAACTGTAGGTGTGTGGAGGGTTGAGGCGAGGATCGGATGGAACGAGAGACGACAGTCCGTGGACTGTCAGGCCTGTGCCTCAAGGACAAAGTCGCCCTACACTATCAGTCGGCCTGCAGTCGTGTAGAGTGAATCGTCTTTATTTTGTTTATTTTCCTCCGTCGGACTGCAGTTAAAAATCGTCAGAACTCGGCCTTCAGGAGCTCATCGCACAGTGTGTGGCGCATACAGGCACAGATCTGTAGTTCTTTACGATGGCCTGTAGGCGGTGGACGGTTAATGTATGGTGGTCTGAGATTTTGGCCTTACGTTAATCCATATACGATAACGGCCTGCAGTTAAACTGTAAGTGTGTGGGCCCCTTTAATGTATAAAGTGTCATAAAACACAATGCCACTGTGAATTGACGTAGGTAATGCCGTTGTTATTTTGATAGGAAAAACTAATTTTGTTCTTTTGTTTTTAATAAATTTATTTTGACTTTTTGAACATCTATATTTTGATCAATTGTTATGGATAGCTGTAATTTATAAATTATCAAATATTTTCGCCCTAGAATTTACTGAGTCGGGCAATACTTAAGGCTTCCAAATATAAAGAATCTAAAGTTTTTCGATTCCCAGCCCCAGTTTTTCCCGAGTCCCATCAATACTTGGTCGACCTTTTGCTACCTTCATTTTCCACCGGTTTCTTCAAATGGAAGGAAATCCCTCTATATCCCCTATATCTTTCCAGATATAGAGTCTTTTCTTTTACTCATAATTTAATTCACGAAACTACCGAGCAGTTCACTTCTACTTTTAGTTTCATATACTGATGTGTTGCAATAGTCGCTATAGCCGCGTGGAGGAAAACACCTTAATAATTTTGTGCCAGTGACTATCGTTGGAGTTACGTCTAGGAAAACGTAACTGAAAGCCTCTACAAACAATTTGGTCGCCGGACATGTCTTGTTTCTTTTGCAGAACTATTTGGCGACCGTATGTCGTTTGGAAGACTGATAGACCAACGGTGCTGCGTATATTCATGACTTACTTTACCCATACGTTTTCTGTACAACGTATGGGTAAAGATGAAAGGCGTCGGTTATTGTTCCAGTTATCAAAATTCGCATACGCAAATCTAACAGATAACTCTTAAACATGGCAGAGGAATAACGCAGAACGACTGAAGTAAGGCGGAAAGTCAAGACAAGTGAGTTCCTGCGTCGACAGACCGAAAAAATTGTTCCAAACTCGAACCCTATTGCTGCCTTAAATTACTATCGATGCGTTGCTTCATTTACATAATTGATACAGGTTGATATAAATGTATAATATTTCCCAATTCGTGCTAATTTTTTTTTTAGATTTTTTTCCGTTTTAGGGTAATCTAGTGTTTTAATGGTTTGGAATAATTAATTTTTCAGGATAATTTAATGGATTTTTATTTAATATTCTGAATATTAGCTTGGAAATTAGAGTTTACGGTCTGAGTCTGATCCCTACGGTGACTGATCCCTTTTCAAATTCCGAAAGCAGGAGCGAGAATTTAACAGTGTACCCGTAGAAAGTAAAAGCAAGCAGCTAGCTGCACAAGCAGGTTTCAAAGTCGAATACTTTACCGGAAATGTTTAGAACAGTCTTGTTTCCGATTCTGATCGCTAACGACATTAGTTTTTACAACCCTTTTCTTGGTTGAAAATCTAAACATTTAGTTGTTTATAACCTTTTCCTGAAGATCCTCGACTGTGTTTTTCTACAGTGTGTGATAGCGACTCATCATAGAAGAGGTGTAGTTAAATAACCAAACAACGTCTTCACACAATGTAATTGTATTTGTAACAGTTGACCGGTTTCGGCAGTTCTAAAGAACTTTTTAACTCAGCCTTCTTAAGAAAATCTGTGTAGGTTATACGGAGACTCTAAAAGTGCAATGACTTGCACTTTTAGAGTCTCCTTATAACCTACACAGATTTTCTGAAGAAGGCTGCTTTAGAACTGTCGAAGCCGGTCAACTATTACAAATACAATTATATTGTGTGAAGACATTGTTTGGTTATTTAACTACACCTCTTCTTTTCCTGAAGTAGCGTCCTACAGCTCGCAGAGCTCGCAATTGCCGCTATATATATATANACAAACAGACTCATTTATTTACCCAGATCTTAAGCAATATATCACTTACAATATTCTTTCCATCCCTAATTAGAATATTTCTTCCGAGGTTACCGAAGGTAATGGTTCTACGTTATTGTTCTGAAGATGAAAAATTTCTAGGATGACAAGGTACTGTCAGAAAGTTGGTTTGGAACAAATGTTTGGTGATACGCGAGCTGTGAACCGAGCTAAAGTTATAAACATAGGTAAAAAGTTGTTTAGTAATATTTGTATAGAGGATGGAAGGCCCGGCCTAGCAAACAGACCACATATTGGATACTTTTTGCCAACCCCAGAATTGGACCCCCCATTAAACTACTATCCTCCTACCCTCAAGAGGATGTCTCAATATTTTAAAGTTGCTAGCTCCTTTTCTTATTTCTGATTCTTCTAGAGATGTGGCAGCCTTCCATATCCTTCCATGCGAAATATTCAAATGGGAAATGGTAAGCTATCTCCTATTTTCATACCGCATGGTCAGTGTCAGGTTTCGATCTTTTATAATGTCAGATGTCATATGATCTAGCAGTATACGGTTAAGATTCCAATCAGGTTTTCTGGTAGGGTCTATTTAGGTCTCTATCAGACATCTGATTTTCCTTTTGTTCAGTTCTGAAAGTACCTTGGACTGCCTTCATCCCTCCTTGCTTATCCACACCTTCTCCTCTTCTACCTAGATTCACTTCTTGATACCTGACTGTCTGTCCCTCTAGACTCTAGACCAGGGGTTCCCAAACTTTTTTGGTGGGTACCACTTAATGTGTCTTGAATTTTTCATGTACCACTGATGTTAATACAAGAATATCCAGGACTTTTTTTTAAAGAATATAGGGGGCCTTACCCCAGACGTCCAAAATCACCGTCACAAAATCACCGATGAGTCACGAAATCTACTGATGACGATAACCCGTTGTATCAAAATGGCGCCTGTACTATTTATAATAGGAAGTTGAAATAGGGCTCAAATTGTGCAGAATTAATATTAGGAATGAAGCCTGTGATTAGATTTTTGATATCTTGCTTAGAACCAGAGTTATTTGAATTTTACTGTTTTTCCTAACCTCAAANACGAATAAACAATATGGTTAGGCAGGTTAATTGGATGGATGTGCTTGCAATAATTGGCTAAAACAATTTCTGGAGTGATGGGGCTGAGTTTTAAACGCATCATCCTCAACGCATGACAGTTTGTTTCTATGCTTGTTTTGAGGTATATAAGGGATGAATACTCTTTTAACATCCGGAAATATATATGCGGCGCGTACCACTGGACCCGATCCCACGTACCAAAGTTTGGGAACCGCTGCTCTAGACCAATCAATTGCAGGTTCCACTCCACAGAAAGAATTAGAAATTCCTATTTTGCCTATAATAGCTTTTGGAAAGAAGTTCCTTTTGGCACGTTTTGGAGCCCGGGAGTGAATCCGAAAAAAACGTCCAAAATCACCGATGAGTCACGAAATCTACTGATGACGATAACCCGTTGTATCAAAATGGCGCATGTACTATTTATAATAGGAAGTTGAAATAGGGCTCAAATTGTGCAGAATTAATATTAGGAATGAAACCTGTGATTAGATTTTTGATATCTTGCTTAGAACCAGAGTTATTTGAATTTTACTGTTTTTCCTAACCTCAAAGGGCGGTAGAGCCTTAAGTAAAAGATGACCGAGTAAGTTTAAATTTGGTACTCATGTTCATTTTACCAATACCTAGGCTGAGTTCGTTGGACAAAGTTATCCGCCCAAGCGTAACATAAGCATCACTCACGTAAACATAAGCTTCAAATATGTTAGAAGGGGGAAAAAAATGTTATCGACAATATTAACGAAGCCGGTTCCTTGACTTGTTTTGTTTATTGTTGTTATATATGTCAAAATTTCACTTCAATCACGGTTTTTGTTAAAAGGAAAATTGATCTGTGCTGACGCTTATTTCAATATATTAGATATATTACCAATACCTAGGCTGAGTTCGTTAGACAAAGTTATCCGCCCAAGCGTAACATAAGCATCACTCACGTAAACATAAGCTTCAAATATGTTAGAAGGGGGAAAAAAATGTTATCGACAATATTAACGAAGCCGGTTCCTTAACTTGTTTTGTTTATTGTTGTTATATATGTCAAAATTTCACTTCAATCACGGTTTTTGTTAAAAGGAAAATTGATCTGTGCTGACGCTTATTTCAATATATTAGATATATTATTATAATAGTGCTCACTCAATCCAAAAAAAATTCTAAGCTTATCTATCTACTGAGACAAACAACTTTTTTTTTTTTTTTTTTTTAGTAAAACGAACACCGACACTGTTATGAAGTGATAGAGATCGCTAACGTTTAAAACAAGATAACCACGGCTAGGTACAAACAGTTAACTATTTTGTCTCTTTCCTAACTCCGCCATGTGCAAGTAGTTAGCAACGTAAACGTACTTAGCAGTGTGATTTTATAAATTATATTTAATGAAAATGTAAGGAACTTCGTTCCTACCGGGGGGTATTTTTGTTGATTTTAACTGCTGCTGATTCTTCCTTCTTCCTTGCAGTTTATCAAAACAAGTGATGCTATTCTCTATATTCACTTCTAAACTTATCTATTTCATGTGCACAAATCCTTTCTCGTTTTACTTTAAAACGATAAGATTCTGTGGCAAGAAACACTTTACCTTCTTAAGAGACAAATCTATGTTTACGACCTAAGATCTGGGCGTATTTTTATCTACCTCCACCCCAGCTATCACCTGCTTTTCTCAAGCAGTCTCAACACGTACCAGTTTTTAGGATTTGAATCTATTATTGTAATCAGCTTGCACACTTGGGAAAGTAATAATTTCAAAATTTGCTGAAGTACCAGGCGTTGTCTTGATGTGAGTTTTCCTCTTGTTTTGAACGTCAACTGTGTAAAATTTCGTCGAGCTTGGTTGATGGACAAACAGACTCATTTATTTACCCAGATCTTAAGCAATATATCACTTACAATATTCTTTCCATCCCTAATTAGAATATTGCTTCCGAGGTTACCGAAGGTAATGGTTCTACGTTATTGTTCTGAAGATGAAAAATTTCTAGGTCTCAGATGACAAAAATTCCAAGACAGAAATCCGTTTCAGACATCAGGAACCATTTTTGGTTCCGTGTCTGTCAGTCAGTCGCTCAATTTTTGCGAACCAACATATCTTAAAAAACTACACGTCCGATTTTAATAAAATTTGTATGATAGGTCATAATTATCTCATTGTTGGTCCCATATAAGTTTCAACCTTCTGCACTCATTTGTGTCTCTTCTACATGCGCACTAACATACATTTGTTTACACCTATAGCTTTGAAAGTACTTATCTGATTTGTTTAAAACTTTGTATAGTTTATCGACATAATTTCGATAGTTTATTGAATGTAACCCGCAAGTAGCCAAAGCTTAATTTGATCCGTCAGCGCTCTTCAACTTCTGCTAAATTAATGTTTTAATTGATGTAAAAAATCGTAACAATTATTGACAAATTAAAAAACGGGGGAAACAATTAAACAAATTAGATGTCAATGCCCTTTAAAAGCATAAAATCAATGAAGTACTTGCTAGGATGAGAGGAAGCTATGTGCCACACTAATTGAGTAGACTATTTTTTATTTATTTCTCGTTAATCGTTGTAGTGATAAGTCAAATAATTGTCACTGAAATTATGCAAT
>KZ653363.1:26431-38236 GCA_001010745.2 Gerris buenoi
CACAGTCACAAATCTCCTTGTTTTTAATAATTATGTCTCTTCAATTTTAGACCGTTCCGGTAGAGTCGACACAATTTATTTTGACTTCAGTAAAGCCTTTGACAGAGTAATTCATGATGTTCTTTTAAAAGTATTAATCGAGTTTGGATTTTCCTTACCCGTAGTTCATCTTTTCGCTAGCTATCTCAATAATAGATTACAATACGTCTGTTTTAATAATTTTCAATCTAAAACCTTTGTCGCTTCATCTGGCGTTGGACAGGGCTCCATTTTAGGACCTTTCTTATTTCTTATTTTTGTTAATAATTTGCCCAGTGTTTTTAATTACTCGTTTTCTCTATTGTACGCTGACGATCTCAAACTGTATAGAGAAGTGACATCCGTCGATGACACACTTCAAATTCAAAAGGATGTGAATAACCTAATTTCTTGGTGCGATGAATATAAATTAGACCTGAATATTTCTAAGTGTACTTTTGTTTCTTACAGTAGAAAAGCTAATAGTGTGAAAACTAAATATAAAATCAACCAGTCTATTATTCAATTCTCCGGCACTGTCAGTGATCTAGGTGTGACTTTTTGTAGTAATTTTAAATTTAGTCTTCATGTTAACAATGTAATCTCTAGTTCCTATAAATTATTAGGCTTTATAAAAAGATCGACACAAGGATTTACAGATTCAAAAAGTCTCGTAGTTCTCTACACCTCACTCATCAGAAGCAAATTAGATTATGCCTATATCATTTGGTCTCCTAATGAAGTAAGTAAATGTTTAGTAAACAAAATTGAAATTCTTCAGAATAAGTTTTTAATATATCTCGAATATAAAATGTCTGGTAATATATATCCGTATAATAGTTCTGTATCTTTGCTCAACGAAAAATATAAGTTACCTACTTTAGAAGGTAAAAGAAATTTCCATGATTTATGTTTTTTGTATAAAATTGTCAATAATTTGTTACAATGCCCACTACTCCTATCTCAAATTAATTTCTACGTCAGACCTATAAACTGTAGGCACAACAGGCTTTTCTTTGTTGCCAAAACTAGAACTACGAGTCATGAATTTTGTCCTACTAATAGAATGATGAAACTCTACAATTCATATTTCTTTTCTCAAGTTGATCTATTTTCATATAAATACCAAGCATTTAGAACTTTTTGTTTTAAATTATTAACCAGTTGATATAGAAGTGTATAATACTTTCATTTATTTTGCACAGTTTTTGTTATATTTTGCAATATAAATTCAATGTGTTTTTTGTTACTTATTAAAGACTAACTATGTAATTATTTTTCTTATGAAGGCCGACTTGGGGAAACCTGTGGTCTTATAATTATTTATTTGTACTTCTTGTATATGTATTGTTATTATTAAATAAATAAATAAATAAATAATNACTACGAGTCATGAATTTTGTCCTACTAATAGAATGATGAAACTCTACAATTCATATTTCTTTTCTCAAGTTGATCTATTTTCATATAAATACCAAGCATTTAGAACTTTTTGTTTTAAATTATTAACCAGTTGATATAGAAGTGTATAATACTTTCATTTATTTTGCACAGTTTTTGTTATATTTTGCAATATAAATTCAATGTGTTTTTTGTTACTTATTAAAGACTAACTATGTAATTATTTTTCTTATGAAGGCCGACTTGGGAAAACCTGTGGTCTTATAATTATTTATTTGTACTTCTCGTATATGTATTGTTATTAAATATATAAATAAATAAATAAATAATTAAATAAACAAAATTTATTTGAAATTAGATTTCATTACAAAATGAATAGGAAATAAAAATGTTGTACTAGTTCATATGATATATGAGCCTAACTTTTGTTATTTTGCTATAAGTTAAGGTATACCTAATGGGTAAACCTAGAGTGTATGAACTGATAAGTCATGACATAGACATAACGGCACAGTTATGATACTACATATATATTGGTTCGCAAAAATTGAGTGACAGACTGAAGACTAGACAGACACGGAACCAAAAAATATCTCTGATGTCTGAACTGACTTCTTTGAATTTCTGAGATCGGAGACTTAAAATATTTTCGTTCTTCAGAACGCTCACATAGCGTTCATTAACTTCGGTAAGCTCAGAAGCAAAAATAAAATGTGAAGCACGTTTTATATTTAACCATTCATAATTTTAATCCGTCGACACATCGAATTTATCATTGCTTGTTGAATATTCAATATTAATGAAACAAAAAAGTAAAAAAATGCTGTTCTATTTTTAACGCTACGTCACAACCACTCGACATAAACCCACGCTTTTGCTCTGACCATCTTTACAAATCATTTGCATAATTCATTGACACAACACTCTGGGGCAGGTATAATGCTGATCCCATATCCTCTTGTAGAATGTCTTTATTCCAGAGTTATTTCCGGACCTGCAAAAAAAAAAAAAATAATAATTATAGATTTTCTTTTTATAACCTAAACTTTTTTTTTTTCTTTCGGGGTTAAAATTGACAAGGTGGTAAAGTCAAGAGGTTCATTTGGAGTTTCATTCTAACCCCCCTCCACAAATCCTTCATCCCCTCCACCTATAAAAAGATGCTATAATTACACGAGAGGTCGTTGAAGAAAAAGGTTTCCCTGCGGTTACAAGTGGTGAAAGGTTTAGTTGAAAACAAAAGAAATGGTGATGACATAAGGTTGATGAAGTGTCGTGACGCTGGGTCGTGACGTAACACGTATGAGAGTGGTGGGGGGAGCAAGGATAGTAGTGGGGGGAGCAAGGGTAGTAGTGGGGGGTGCAGTGAAGGAGTAGTGGGGGGAGGAATGCACGACCCCCACTCTAGATCAATGCCACTCACTCCATTGTGAACATCATTCAGAAATAATCCATTGATTACAATACTATAACAGCTTTCCATTGATTTTCAACTTCAATTTAACCTTGAGAAATTTATTTCTTTTGTGTGTTTATATAAAATACTCTCCATTCTTGTTTTTTTTATTTTAAATTCTTTTGTTGGTATTTCAAACGTAGCTTTTGTTGTTGCTTTTTTATTTTGTATATTGTTACATTCATGTTTTTTTTATTTTTGCTTGTGATTAAAAAGTAGATTTAGCGAAGTAATAATAATTGTTTTTTTTCCGCTTTTCTTCATGATATAAAAAGAGTTTGATTTTATATTCAATTTTTTGGAAATCTATTTATATACCTATGACCTATATTTATTTATTTATTAAAAATGTTTTTTTTTTTTTTTTTTTTTTTTNAGGTGGTTAGAGGTGGTTAGAGGTGGTTAGAGGTGGTTAGAGGTGGTTGGTTTATTTATCGATAAATAATCAAGGCTGTTATTAAACGCGTTTATTTAAATTTGAGGCATGGAAAGTGAAATACGTATAATATGTAAACGAGTTGCCCTGGTAGTTTTCCTTGGGAAATCCCTTCTTATCGAATTGAAATTGAACAGAGTTTGAGCTACAGATTCGCTTCACTTGCTGTGTTGACTCGAAATCTAAACTAATTTAAAACGAAATTTCGTCAAAATGGAGAAAGTTCAACATGCTAAGAGATCTCGCAGTAGAATCATCACAAGCTCAACCAGATGTAAATTTTCCGCTTTCCACAGAGAAATTCAAAGTGTGCAGACTTAAGAAAACGGGAATTTCCCGGGATATTATTCTATCAAAGAGAAACGCATCGAGGTACTCCTCCATCTTCCACTACTTACATATTAATACTCCAGACGAAACTGTTTATGTTTACACTATATTTTATTTAATCTGTGTTTTCTTTTTATAGAATTACGTGAATTAGTGAAGAAATAAAATGTACATGAGATAGACATGAGATAGACATGAGATAGACATGAGATAGACATGAGATAGACATGAGATAGACATGAGATAGACATGAGATAGACATGAGATAGACATGAGATAGACATGAGATAGACATGAGATAGACATGAGATAGACATGAGATAGACATGAGATAGACATGAGATAGACATGAGATAGACATGAGATAGACATGAGATAGACATGAGATAGACATGAGATAGACATGAGATAGACATGAGATAGACATGAGATAGACATGAGATAGACATGAGATAGACATGAGATAGACATGAGATAGACATGAGATAGACATGAGATAGACATGAGATAGACATGAGATAGACATGAGATAGACATGAGATAGACATGAGATAGACATGAGATAGACATGAGATAGACATGAGATAGACATGAGATAGACATGAGATAGACATGAGATAGACATGAGATAGACATGAGATAGACATGAGATAGACATGAGATAGACATGAGATAGACATGAGATAGACATGAGATAGACATGAGATAGACATGAGATAGACATGAGATAGACATGAGATAGACATGAGATAGACATGAGATAGACATGAGATAGACATGAGATAGACATGAGATAGACATGAGATAGACATGAGATAGACATGAGATAGACATGAGATAGACATGAGATAGACATGAGATAGACATGAGATAGACATGAGATAGACATGAGATAGACATGAGATAGACATGAGATAGACATGAGATAGACATGAGATAGACATGAGATAGACATGAGATAGACATGAGATAGACATGAGATAGACATGAGATAGACATGAGATAGACATGAGATAGACATGAGATAGACATGAGATAGACATGNAAAAAAGTTTTGTAAACAAACGAGTTCAGAGTGAGAGTGACATACTTCACTGAGTGTGGAGTGCGTTAGGCGATACCCCCTAGAAGAGGGTTGAGTCCGGGGAGGGGGTGGGGGGAAGGCAGATCTTGAGAGTGACATAGTACTAACCGTGAAGACAGAGTGAGGGTGATATTATATTCGTCCGAGAAGAGAAAAGCCAGTAAGGCGAGACAGAGAGTAGGTATATTAATATGTCAGCGAGAAGAGGAAAGTTGATAATAGTTGGGGCTAGCCCCACTACACCTCAGCAACAATCTACTTCCCATCACAATGGAATATGTGACAAAAACTATTTCCCTTCTTATACCACGTCGGCCGCTACCACGTCTTTTCGGAGGTTGCCGAGCGAAGCGAGTAGGGGGCGAAGCCCCCAAGTATATATAAAATAAAGGGCGGAAAAAATAAAGATGCGGACTAGAAATTGGGGCTTTGCTTACTTCCCATTGCTGGTTATTTTTCTTTTTATAATACTCTGCCAATTAGTGTGGCACATAGCTTCCTCGCGTCCTAGTTGGTATTCTTTAATGATTTTATGCTTTTAATACCTCATATTTTCTAATTCATTTAATTTTCCCTCAATTTTTTTTAAACTGGCAAAATTGATCTCGACTATGGTTTTCTCCAGTGTTTAATAGTTACTCATCATGAAAGAGGTGTCGTTCAATAACCAAACAACGTCTTCACATCACACATTAAAAAATGTAATTATAACACGAAATAAAAAAAGCAAATGTGTTAGGTGTATTAATTTTAACTTAAACTTCTGAAGACACAAAAGATAAGAATATATATTATTATATTAAAGCGGAAAGTTGACTAAAAAAAAAAAATAAAATAAAATAAAAAATAAAAAAATGACTATCTTTATGTCTCTACATCTTTTCAGTTTAAAATCATGCTCAGTAAGTTACATCTGCGCAGACTACATAAAAGAAACATTTTTTGGCCTTAGTGGACCTGTGGACCTTTTACGTGTAAATCCATCCCAAACTCAAAATTGAACAATCTGGCCATCACAACAATTTTTCTCTCTATACTACGTTTACGAGAAAGTAAAAATACACTGCCAATTANGACATGAGATAGACATGAGATAGACATGAGATAGACATGAGATAGACATGAGATAGACATGAGATAGACATGAGATAGACATGAGATAGACATGAGATAGACATGAGATAGACATGAGATAGACATGAGATAGACATGAGATAGACATGAGATAGACATGAGATAGACATGAGATAGACATGAGATAGACATGAGATAGACATGAGATAGACATGAGATAGACATGAGATAGACATGAGATAGACATGAGATAGACATGAGATAGACATGAGATAGACATGAGATAGACATGAGATAGACATGAGATAGACATGAGATAGACATGAGATAGACATGAGATAGACATGAGATAGACATGAGATAGACATGAGATAGACATGAGATAGACATGAGATAGACATGAGATAGACATGAGATAGACATGAGATAGACATGAGATAGACATGAGATAGACATGAGATAGACATGAGATAGACATGAGATAGACATGAGATAGACATGAGATAGACATGAGATAGACATGAGATAGACATGAGATAGACATGAGATAGACATGAGATAGACATGAGATAGACATGAGATAGACATGAGATAGACATGAGATAGACATGAGATAGACATGAGATAGACATGAGATAGACATGAGATAGACATGAGATAGACATGAGATAGACATGAGATAGACATGAGATAGACATGAGATAGACATGAGATAGACATGAGATAGACATGAGATAGACATGAGATAGACATGAGATAGACATGAGATAGACATGAGATAGACATGAGATAGACATGAGATAGACATGAGATAGACATGAGATAGACATGAGATAGACATGAGATAGACATGAGATAGACATGAGATAGACATGAGATAGACATGAGATAGACATGAGATAGACATGAGATAGACATGAGATAGACATGAGATAGACATGAGATAGACATGAGATAGACATGAGATAGACATGAGATAGACATGAGATAGACATGAGATAGACATGAGATAGACATGAGATAGACATGAGATAGACATGAGATAGACATGAGATAGACATGAGATAGACATGAGATAGACATGAGATAGACATGAGATAGACATGAGATAGACATGAGATAGACATGAGATAGACATGAGATAGACATGAGATAGACATGAGATAGACATGAGATAGACATGAGATAGACATGAGATAGACATGAGATAGACATGAGATAGACATGAGATAGACATGAGATAGACATGAGATAGACATGAGATAGACATGAGATAGACATGAGATAGACATGAGATAGACATGAGATAGACATGAGATAGACATGAGATAGACATGAGATAGACATGAGATAGACATGAGATAGACATGAGATAGACATGAGATAGACATGAGATAGACATGAGATAGACATGAGATAGACATGAGATAGACATGAGATAGACATGAGATAGACATGAGATAGACATGAGATAGACATGAGATAGACATGAGATAGACATGAGATAGACATGAGATAGACATGAGATAGACATGAGATAGACATGAGATAGACATGAGATAGACATGAGATAGACATGAGATAGACATGAGATAGACATGAGATAGACATGAGATAGACATGAGATAGACATGAGATAGACATGAGATAGACATGAGATAGACATGAGATAGACATGAGATAGACATGAGATAGACATGAGATAGACATGAGATAGACATGAGATAGACATGAGATAGACATGAGATAGACATGAGATAGACATGAGATAGACATGAGATAGACATGAGATAGACATGAGATAGACATGAGATAGACATGAGATAGACATGAGATAGACATGAGATAGACATGAGATAGACATGAGATAGACATGAGATAGACATGAGATAGACATGAGATAGACATGAGATAGACATGAGATAGACATGAGATAGACATGAGATAGACATGAGATAGACATGAGATAGACATGAGATAGACATGAGATAGACATGAGATAGACATGAGATAGACATGAGATAGACATGAGATAGACATGAGATAGACATGAGATAGACATGAGATAGACATGAGATAGACATGAGATAGACATGAGATAGACATGAGATAGACATGAGATAGACATGAGATAGACATGAGATAGACATGAGATAGACATGAGATAGACATGAGATAGACATGAGATAGACATGAGATAGACATGAGATAGACATGAGATAGACATGAGATAGACATGAGATAGACATGAGATAGACATGAGATAGACATGAGATAGACATGAGATAGACATGAGATAGACATGAGATAGACATGAGATAGACATGAGATAGACATGAGATAGACATGAGATAGACATGAGATAGACATGAGATAGACATGAGATAGACATGAGATAGACATGAGATAGACATGAGATAGACATGAGATAGACATGAGATAGACATGAGATAGACATGAGATAGACATGAGATAGACATGAGATAGACATGAGATAGACATGAGATAGACATGAGATAGACATGAGATAGACATGAGATAGACATGAGATAGACATGAGATAGACATGAGATAGACATGAGATAGACATGAGATAGACATGAGATAGACATGAGATAGACATGAGATAGACATGAGATAGACATGAGATAGACATGAGATAGACATGAGATAGACATGAGATAGACATGAGATAGACATGAGATAGACATGAGATAGACATGAGATAGACATGAGATAGACATGAGATAGACATGAGATAGACATGAGATAGACATGAGATAGACATGAGATAGACATGAGATAGACATGAGATAGACATGAGATAGACATGAGATAGACATGAGATAGACATGAGATAGACATGAGATAGACATGAGATAGACATGAGATAGACATGAGATAGACATGAGATAGACATGAGATAGACATGAGATAGACATGAGATAGACATGAGATAGACATGAGATAGACATGAGATAGACATGAGATAGACATGAGATAGACATGAGATAGACATGAGATAGACATGAGATAGACATGAGATAGACATGAGATAGACATGAGATAGACATGAGATAGACATGAGATAGACATGAGATAGACATGAGATAGACATGAGATAGACATGAGATAGACATGAGATAGACATGAGATAGACATGAGATAGACATGAGATAGACATGAGATAGACATGAGATAGACATGAGATAGACATGAGATAGACATGAGATAGACATGAGATAGACATGAGATAGACATGAGATAGACATGAGATAGACATGAGATAGACATGAGATAGACATGAGATAGACATGAGATAGACATGAGATAGACATGAGATAGACATGAGATAGACATGAGATAGACATGAGATAGACATGAGATAGACATGAGATAGACATGAGATAGACATGAGATAGACATGAGATAGACATGAGATAGACATGAGATAGACATGAGATAGACATGAGATAGACATGAGATAGACATGAGATAGACATGAGATAGACATGAGATAGACATGAGATAGACATGAGATAGACATGAGATAGACATGAGATAGACATGAGATAGACATGAGATAGACATGAGATAGACATGAGATAGACATGAGATAGACATGAGATAGACATGAGATAGACATGAGATAGACATGAGATAGACATGAGATAGACATGAGATAGACATGAGATAGACATGAGATAGACATGAGATAGACATGAGATAGACATGAGATAGACAAGAACGAAATAAAGCCATCTAAGTGAAGTAGACCAAAATACAGAGTCCAAATCATAATAATAATACTATGGAAATAAAAAAAATAATAGATTTATGGAATAAAAGAAAAAATATGATATATAATACAAAATATTCGTAATACATAATATATAAAACATGCAAATCGGGTTATAGCCGTGTTTCCCTTTATAATAAGTAGGTATATAATATAATAAAAAAATAATAATAAAAAGCAATCAATAAAAATAAATAATTTATTTATTAATGAAATTAATTAATGAAAGTTTCAAATCATTACTAAATTAGATTTGAATTTTGAATTGGT
The DNA here is from genome assembly GCA_001010745.2 of Gerris buenoi. Lineage (NCBI taxonomy): Eukaryota > Metazoa > Arthropoda > Insecta > Hemiptera > Gerridae > Gerris > Gerris buenoi. Next base: position 36,300 of record KZ653363.1, read on the forward strand.
AGTAAAATTGAACAAAATTACAGTATATAAGATTAGAGTTGGCACAATCAAAAGCCGGGAAAATTTTGGGGGAAACGATTTTATTGGTCCCCCATGTTGAATGCAACTTCAGAAAAAAAAATGCTCTACTCTACCCCTGTTCCACAAAAAATATATAACATGGCAACACCGATTTTCCCTTTTTATAACCTCAAAACTACCTCCACATTTGTTGTTTCCCGCCTTCGATTGTGCCAACTCTAATCTTATAGACTGTAAATTGAATTTGAATTTTGACTTGGTAGTAAAATTAAACAAAATTCGGTTTAGTTTTATTTTTTTTTATTTTTACTAAGTTTTTATTTGCTTGCTCTCCTACAAATCTTGCAATCGATTTCTAACTAACTTCCCGAGTAGCTAGACATTTTAAACTGTTAGAGTAGCTCAGAATACATTTGACAATGCATTATTTGAATATTTTTAGCCATTTTTTTTTAGCAAATTTTGCTGTATGGAAAGTTAGTTCGGAAAAATCCACAAGTTATTTTATTTGTTTTGGCATGTCCCATATTTACAATCTTAATTTAGACAGGTTTCAAATTTATGATTCATGACAGAAAATTTAAAAACGTAGTATTTAAAAAGTTTTTTTTTTATCTTGCAATTATTACTACATTTTTATTAGCTTGCTCTCCTAAATGTTTGTCCAGTTCAAATCTTGCAATCGACTTTTAACTAACATTCCGAGTAGCTAGACATTTTAAACTTTTGAAACAGCTCAGAACACGATGACAATGCATTATTTTAATCCATTAAGCCATCTTTCAGCAGAATTTAATTAGTTTCCAGCAAATTTTGTTGTATGGAATGTTAGTCCGGTAAAAATCTGCAAATTAATTTTTTGACATGACCTATATTTGCTATCTTCATTTTGACGGGTTTCATATTTATGGTTTTTTATTTAGTCGACAAAAAATATAAAAACATAGTATATAATAATTACAAGATAAAAAGAACTTTTTATATACTACGTTTATTAATTCAATTAATTTATTTTTTGTTTACTTGGTTTACTTATTCTTTTTTGCTGTCATTCAATGTTTACCTCTCAATAAAAAATCTTATATTTGAAAGCTGTCAAAGGAGGTAAATATTGGGGAGGTCAAAGGATTGTAAATATTTGGGATATGACAAAACAAATAAAATAACTTGCGGATTTTTTCCGAACTAAATTTCCATACAGCAAATTTGCTGAAGACGAATTAAATTCTGCTGAAAAATGACTGAAAGTATTAAAATAAGGCATTGTCATCGTGTTCTGAGCTGTTCTGAAAGTTTCAAATATCTAGCTACTCGGGATGTTAGTTAAAATTCGATTGCAAGATTCGTACCGGACAAACAAACAAACAAATAAACAAGAAACCAAGTTAATAAAAACGTAGTAATAAAACATTTTTGACAAAAATAAAAGAGGGGAAAATTAAATAAATGAGACAATAATAAGTTTTAATGATATAAAATCATTATTTAATGATAAATCATAATTTAATGATATAAAATCATTAAAGTTAAAAAAAAATTGAAGTTGAAGAAGCTATGTGCCACACTAATTAGCCGCACTCTAAGGACCTTAAAATGTCTAAATTTATTGAAATCTCAAAATCATCTCAGAAGTAAAAAATAAATAATAATTTCAAATGAGTAAACAAACAATAGTGTTAATGTACGGTAGTGGAGAAGTAATTTGTGTTAGATTTTAAAATGCTCCTCCATATTGGATTAAAAGCATCCTGTAATAAATCCTGTTCTTATTGGTTAAACAGATGTGGCGGCCATAAATAATTTAAATGGGTGCCCGAGGGGTGGGGGAAGGACATGTTTACTAACCCGGTCCTGCTTTACTCTCGCCTCATTATAAGCAAATAAATCCTGTTACAGGACAACCCTAGCTAGACATT
>KZ653363.1:55993-73547 GCA_001010745.2 Gerris buenoi
TTTTTTTTTTTTTTTTTTTTTTTTTTTTTTTTTTTTTTTTTTTTTTTTTTTTTTTTTTTTTTTAGTTCCTTCGAGTTTGCCTGGTTAAATTGAATTATTATTATCGTCTGGGAGACAGCGTACAAAATCTAGCTACTAATGTATGAATAACATCAAGCTAGAATTTTGTGCAAAAGTAAATCTTTTAGTGACTTTTAAGATTAAGTAATCAGCTAAGTTGGTTTATAACTGCGAGATATATGGCTTGGAAGTAGGCTTTTAAAACAAAACAAGCTAGTGGACCACATCATCTTAAAAGGGGTCAAAAGATTAACTTGAAAACAAAATTCTAGCTTGATGTTAGTCAATCACTTTTTTGAATGCTATCTCCTGGCTCCTGGACTATTAAACATTTTATCAAAATTAAAACCATTAAAATACTCCACCCCGGCAGAAAATTGAATCTGGCCTTCCGTTCACATTTATAGCTCTTTCTTCTAGTCTTTACAAACATTATTATTGTCTTTAGAAACTGGAGCATAACCAAATCAACAAAAATCTGCGTCTTTTACATTCCGCAACGACATCTTTCATAGTTGGTAGCCGATTTTTCTTCTCACCATCAAAGCACTTAAAGAATGTGTGGGACCCCACTCTGTAAATTTGGAAGCCACTTCCTATCGTCTTCACATTGATGTTGTTTTGGGCAGCTTCTGTTGATGTTGTTAAGAGCTGCTCCAAAAGCAGTCTTTACTTCATTGCATCGGTTTCATCGAGAGAGACCATCAGCATTAGCATGTTGCTTCGCTGGTCGAAGCTCTAACTCAAAATAAGCTCCCCAAGAAATTCTACCATGTTGCGATTTACCGTTCTGGTTCACAGACTTTTAAAGCCATTTCAGCGAGTTATAGATCAGTCTTGATCAAAAATGGGCAACCGACTAAACTTACTTTTCCGTTTGGAAGCTGTCACAGAAAGTAATATAGCCAATACAGTATTACTGTGTTTGTTGTATGACACTCACAGTACTATGTATTGCAGGATGGAGATGTCCACATAAGTTTGTATCTATAATGTTTCGATTCGGAAAGATTTATTATTATTTCAGTTCCGGGTGAGATTCTCTTAGTTTATTTACTATTAAAATTTAATTTTTAAGGAAAATAAGGATATACAAATCGTTTAATTAAAATAAAAGTGCTATTTCTTTAAAAGTGCGTTATTATTAGGTTTCAGGCGAATAGCGTAAACAATTGCTTTTCCTATTTATCGAAACTGAATTTTCTTTTTTACAAAGTGAAATGAGAATGGAACTGAAGCGAAGGAAATGAAAGAAAAAGGGTTCAGGAAATTATACTTTCAAGTCGGACAAATAACCGGATATTCAGTTTTTAGTTGCTTCCTTGATATCCGAGTAGGGGGAGTAGAAGAGTTAATAAGATTTGGACCACGTCCAGCTTTTTTTGTGTTTGGTAGGCTACTATTCAATTATAGAAGGATGGGAGAGGGACGTGGATCTAGCGGAGGCTGGAGGGGGGAGGTTGGAGGCAGGAGGCGGAGGTGGAGGTGGAGTTGGAGGCAGGAGGCAAGCCTCTAGGACAGGTCCAACCAAATTAAACCCAGTGTCCGGAGCACATCTCGTTCTACAACGGATTAATTCCGCTACACCGGACAGCACTGTTTTATTCCACTTCTATCTCTCACTCGAACAGAAAATCTACTAAAATACAACCTTCCTTGACTGTTTCAAACAAATGTTTCATGATACATTGTAATAAATACAATGAGACAATGCAGCTTCGGGAAACATTTGGCTTCAAAACATACCCAAGCTGTAACCCAACATCATAAAATATTTGGTCATTCTGAAGTACCAAATATTTTTATAAATCCGTATTGAAAAATTGGAAAAATTATTGAAATTTTATGGCTTGGTCACGTTGAGAGAATGCCAGAGAAGAGGACGGCTAAAAAGTTACATGATGATAAACCTGGCGGAAGAAGACTTAGAGGGCGTCCAAGATTGAGATGGCTAGATCAGGTGGAGTCCGATCTTAGGAAGCTTCACCTCTGGAGAAGCGAAGTGCTGCAGACCCAGGCTCTTCGAGATGTGTAGTGTCGATGATGATGATGATTGAAAAATTGAAAGTATTAAAAATTGTTTAATAAATCACTTAACCACTGCCTCTTTAGACGTCGAGGAGTATTTCCAAGAATGAATGGTAATGATATGACGTGGCTCTTTTCTTCTGGAGAGCTTGACATGCCTTTATTCACATAGTGCTGGACTCTTAGCCCGAATGACTTAAACTTAAACTACCAAGTTTTACACCCTCTGTCTCTTAGGACCCTAGCTTGAAACTGTTTTCCACATTACCTCAAGCTAGGCCATGGTTTTACGCCACAACTGGCTTTCAATGGACTGTCCAAGTGTTTGATAGGTTGTTGATAAAAGTTTGATAGGTTGTTGATAAAAGTATGATACCTTGTTGATAAAAGTATGATATGTTGTTGATAAAAGTATGATAGGTTGTGGATAATAGTACATTACGCGTCGAGTGCGGAAAGTAGCATTTTGCATCCGAGTGTGGTGTTTACAGGGGGTAAGGTTTAAGGAGGGTAGTAAAACCACACGAGTAATGCAAAATGTCGTTTTCGCACGAGTTTCGCACCGTACTTTACCTACGATGGTTAGATTTTAATAATAAATACAGAGAAAAACTTCCTGTATGTAAGCTCGTATTTCTCTTTTGATAAAGATGACATCAATTCGTTTGTTGTATTTTGTGCCGAATTAATTATTTCGGAAGACGTATTATTCTCCTCATATTCGTCATAATCACTTAAATCACATTGATTTTCACAAAAAAAACTCGATATAAATAGTTACTTTTATGACACAAACATCAAATTAGTTTGGTTAAATGTATACAACTCGCTAATCGTTCGTAAAGGTGAAAAATTCCTCTTCTTTACCGCTCTAGGGTGGTAAAGAAGAGGAATTTTTCAGAACTAAGAGACGCGGATGCGCAATGAATACAAGTATATAAAGAATCACTTTCTACGCATCTAAACAAAGATACAATGTTTATATTTAGTATCAATCGTAGAGATTAAAGTATGATAAGTTGTGTTCATGATAGGTTGTGGATAAAAGTATGATTGCTTGTGGTAATGTAATGATAGGTTGTGGTAATGTAATGATAGGTTGTGGTAATGTAATGATAGGTTGTGGATAAATGTTTGATAATATGTAATAGGTTGGAGTTATGGATTTATCTCGAAACAAATCCTTCCATGACTCCATATCCGAACATTTCAATCCATTAATCCACAACCTATCTTTGCCATTCATTCCAATAAATCTTTCTCGGCATCTAAAGAGGGAGTGGCCACGTGATTTATTGAGCAATGCTTAACTATTTTATATTTAAGTAATATTTCAAGTCAGTATCTGTGAGTACTGTATAGGTGCGTTTTTACACCTGACATTTATTGCATGACATTTATGTCACATAGAAATCTCAGTAGTGTAAACACCGAAAAATTTTTGTTTGAGATTTATGTTTCTACTCTCAGCTATAAGTGTCGACACTTCTATAACTACAGATGTAAACAGCGATTATTATATTTTTCGTACATTTATTGCAAATTTAAGCATTGCGAGAAGTGTCAGACATATATCTCCGACATATATCTCAAGTAATTTCTGTCTGAAACTTGACATTTATTGCCGGAGAGAAGTGTCAGGTGTAAATGCAACTTTAAGGTACAGTTCCTCACTTCATGTCAATCATGTCATTGTAACATCATGCATCAAAATTTCTTATAACATGTATTATTGTAGTTGTAATTTCCAAACAAAATTTAAAAGGAATTTTTTGGAATCAAATACCTAAAATTTATTTTGTTTTTCCAAACGATCACATAGTTTTCGTTACCTCCGGTAAGCTTGGAAGCAAATATATATATTTTGTAAAATGTTTATTCTGAGTGGTCGAAAATTGTGTTCATTATTCCTTTTCAGAAATATTACCTCAGTTAATTAGTTCAAACCAAGGTATATTTGCTCAATAAATTAACCTCGGATTAAAGTGAGATTAAGTATTACAATAGCGGACATTATGGGTGGAGTTTCAAATAAAACTTAATATACTGCTCTGCTTTTGTAGGAGAATTTCAATTAATTGTTATTACCGCCAAGAGCTTAGTAGTTGCCTGTATTTCCTCCTCTTATAATTCAATTTTAAATAGATTTTACAACGCTTAAAATTTACTTCCAGTTGTAAAAATTACGATCTTCTATCAATATAACATTTTAGGTTCATACAGTATCGATATATGAATGGGCTGCTTATGTGAAATGACAGGTTTGTACAACTGATGAACATACACACAAACCACTAACCCCGACATCTATTAAATTAAGCATTGTAGTATATTATGTCCTTTGCAGGCCTAGCCCCACCTCGGGCTGATGCTCTACGGAAATTGTTATTAACGGTTTGGCAAGCCAATCACTCAACAGGCTGTGGGCAAGGTATAATTATTATTATGTACTGTGTCTGTCTGTCTGTCAATTAATTTAATACATACATACATACATATCCGGCGCTACATCCTATTATCAGATTTGGCTTCCTGGAAAATCTTCCTACGAATGTAGGAAGATCTGCAGCCTACGCTCTCCATCCTCTGATCTTCATTGCTAGACGGTCTTGTGTTCCATCTAGACTTTGGGTCTCCACGTCTTCTTCGGTTAAAAAAACTACCTTTCCACATTTTTCTGGGGATACTCATCTCAGACATTCTTTTTAGATGGTCTAACCATTCTTCAAGATTTTAATAATTGCACAGACATCGAACAAAACGGCTAACAGGTGATAACTCAAGGGTAACCTATGTCGAAAGTTCCAATTTATATCTGATGAAATATTTATTAAAAAGTTAAAAATAAATAAAAATATCGTTTAACTTTGTTAATTTTTAAAGTTCGTTTATGTTTTTCGTTAATTTTTTTCGTTTTATGTTTTTCGTTCATTTTTAAAGTTTCGTTGTTATTTTAATTTGATTTAAAAATTAAAATTAATAAAGAATAAAAAAATATTTATATTTTTGACTGAGTATTTGATGTTAGAAGGAAGATGGTTATTAAATATTTAATATAGCTGAATAACATTTGCTTAAGTCTTTGGAGTCAGATTTTTTATTCATAGTGTTATTTGTCATTGTTATACTTGCAGCTTCTAAGTATTTGCTTTTAGACTTTTTTTCTGTGTCAATTATTTTGTTTGTTTTTTTTTTTCTTGATCTATTTTATGATTATTGTTTTTTTATGTGCATTGAAAGTGCCGTTTTGTCAATCCTTGCTCTCAAGTCATATTTATGTTGTTTTAGTCTGTTTTATAGTTTTTGCACAGTTTCCCCAATGTTGTCATTACATTTAACGTTGAAAAATATCGAACTTTTTAACCACATGCTACCCCTTTTTCTCCCACCATATTACACTGGAAAGATTAATTTATTTGTCATTTATCGTTGCGAAATTTTCCATGTACCTTTAGAGGTTCAAATTATATACACTTGATATACACTTTATTACTATTTCTACGTGAGTATAAGTATTGGAACGAAGTTCCTTATGGCACGTTCTGGAGCCCGGGAGTGAATAAAAAAAACAACTACCAAAATCACCGTCACGCAAAATCCGTCACGAAATCTACTGATGGCGATAACTTGGGTAAAAGTTGACCGATTTTGTTGATATTTGGTACACATGTTCATTACCAATGCCCAGGACATTTTCGTTGGACAACGTTATCCGCCTAAGCTTTCCCGCGCAACGCTCGCGTAAACGTAAGCTTCAAATTTAAAATTGGAATTTTTGGACGGGAAAAAATTCTAACATCATCTATTTAATGAGACAAACAACTTTTATAAATAAAATATTTTAGTAAAACGAATACCGACACTGCTATAAAGTGATAAAGATCGCTAAATTTATTAAAGCGGACCAAAACGATTAAAATTAAGAAAACAACATTATTACCGATATCTTACGTTCTAACGTAACGATTTAAATGAAACTTTATATACATCACCTAAATAGTACAATTGAAACAAGCATGCAAAATTATAACCTGATACAAGCAGAAGTTTTTGTGAGTTAATGATTTATATTTTTTATTTTAATATTTAATTGGATTAATTTGCCTTGTCTGAGAGGACAGTTCTTTTTTGTTCTACAACCATCTGCTTTAACTATAAATTTATCATTAACTTTTTTTCTCAATATATAATACATTATTTATTGAAAGACGCTCACTTCAAAGATAATAAAAAGCTTTTCATTTAATTTTGCCTTAACTCCGCTAGTAAAAATAGTTAGTTACTTATAATTTTGTCACTTTTCTAACCCCACCATGTATAAGTAGTTATTACTGTGATTTTATAATTTATATTAATGAAAAGCGTAAGGAACTTCGTTCCTATCGGGAGTCCCACGACACCACTCGTATTTTTTTTTTTCGAGTGTTACAACTTCAAAACGATATTAGGGTAAAAATGAATTATTTTTTCATACTGCTTTAAACCAAATGTATTAGCGCATATAAATTACTATAAAAGAAAAAAAAATTAACCGAAAATAACTAACCCCTGGACTTTGATGTACCATAACTCGATAAGTACGTGTACGAAGAAAATTTTAATTTCTTTTGCACAATTTAGTACCCAATTTGGGCTCAAAAGCCCAAAATCGTATTGATACATCTCTATGAGGAGATACGGTAACCGTAAAGAAAAACGTAAAAAAATTATAAAAATTGACATGAAAAAAACGTTTTTTCGAAAAAATTACCTGGAACGTGAAAAAGTTAAAAATGTTTTTGCAAAACTTTAATGAACTCTTGAAGGGCTTTCCAACGATACCAATCATGCCAGGGTACTAATAATTTTTCATTTACCATAAGCAAAGGTACCCAACTTTGTACCCCTATTGCACGGGATACACTTATAATTTCACAGTCCTTCTTTCGTGCACACTTTACTACTATAAAGGCCAATATACCATCGTTCCTATCGAGTGTCCCACGACACCACACGTATTTTTTATAATTATGTTTAATTAGGTATAAGCACTAATTATATGTGTATGTAGTTATGTATAACTACATTAGTTAAACAACTACACATTAGTCTTTAGACACATTAGTCTGTAGACTAATGTGTAGTTGTTTAACTTAGCATTATCGTACAGTAAAATTAGGCTAAAACCCAAACATCCAAAAATAAGCTCTACCCAACGCCAAATTGTTCTATGCCCTCCTCGTAGTAAGTGATAAAAAGTTGCACGACTTGCAGCGTCGGGTTTGGCCGGGAGGGGGGAGGAAAGGGGGGTAAAAAGGTATTTTTAATCGTTTTTCGCAAATATCTCGAAAACTATGAGGTTTAGCGCTAACTTTGTTATATACAAAATTAATCTACTTAAAATTTTGAACAGAAATGGACTTATGCATTTTTGTGTTAAAGTTAACGATTACGGAGTTATGAAGCTGTAAAAATAGCACTATTTTCCATTTTCCTTGAAACGTTTTGGAAAGATTTTTTTTATTACAGTTAGGGTGGTGAGCCTAAATTTGCAGCTTCGAAATGACTGTTCGAAAATTGGCAGTTTTTCCAAAAAAAAATGAAATTTTAAATATTGCTCTTGTTTCGGGCCCAATATCGGCATAAAACCGCTCACTTACGAGAAAAGCCATAAGAAACGAAGTTTTAGTAAATTTATTTGGCTTTCAGACAAGCACAAAATGAAACCTGTAGACGAAATAGTTCTCCTGCAATCGTAAAAAAACCAAAAAAATCTAAATTTTATGTTTTAAAAAATTAGCCTAAACAACGTCCAAAAACAATTTTCGGGCATTTGATGGAAGAAAAATGTGTGGAATCATGTTTTAAGGTGAAAAAGTGTAATTAAGACCATGAATTTTCATTTAAAAGTTTCAAACAAAATAGAAAAATGTGATATGTTTACCCTTCATAACTCCGTAATCTTTAACTTTAGAACAAAAATGCATAAGTCTATTTCTGTTCCAAATTTTAAATAGATTAATTTTTTATATAACAAAGTTAGCGCCAAACCTCATAGTTTTCGAGATATTAGCGAAAAACGATTAAAAATACCTTTTTACCCCCCTTTCCTCCCCCCTCTCGGCCAAACCCGACGCTGCAGGTCGTGCAACTTTTTATCACTTACTACGAGGAGGGCATAGAACACTTTGGCGTGGGGTTGAACTTTTTTTTTTTGGATGTTTGGGTTTGGACAATTTTTGAGCTAATTTTACTGTACTAATTATGCTATAATTTGATTTTGTGAGTACAAAACTTGAAAATGTTATCAATTCTTCCGTTTTCTAAAGTGTTAATGTTATAAATGCAATTTTTAATTGCTCTAGTTGAAGGGATGTTTCATTTCACTTATGAAAGCAATTAAAAAATGAGTTTAAGTAATATAATGTGACGGAAGCAGTGAATCAGATGGAACGCGCAGGAAACATTGCAGAAGTATGTTTGTTAGTAGTACAACGAATTGTTGTTATAATTAGTTTGTTTGTCGAAGTATGAAATGCAAGGATGTCTCGAGAACTAGTTCCCACTTGAGACGCTATTGAAGCGTATCTCAAGAGACTTCGACTCTGCAGTCTAAGTAAGCACCCCAGGGACTTGATCTAACTTAGTTTCCCATCTGATAATGCACGAGAGCTTAACTACAAACTTTACTTCCTATCACAAAACCTATTTCCGTCACGCTACTTTTCCTTGCTACTTAGCCCTTTATACATTATACATACTAACCCAACTCTAATCATTATAATATGCCAGATATTAAGTTTGATGGAGAGGCTCAGAACTAGAGACGGGCAAATTTCTTCATCATGATCAAGTTAATATAATGAGGAAAATAACCGACATCGCTTAATCAAATAGGAATCGGGTCACTGGTTTATTGAGTATTTACAGCAGAGACGGAGAAACATCGTGTGAAAACTATCAATTGTTTTTGAGTAGTCCAACGACAATGTTGGTTGGGTAAATGTATAGACCAAAGACAATTCGGATTGGGTAAATAGGTACACCAGAGACAATGTAGAATGGGTAAATAGGTACACCAACGACAATGTAGATTGGCAAAGGGGTACACTAAGGAAAATGCAGATAGGGTAAATAGGTACACCAAGACAATGTAGATTGGTAAATGGGCACACCAAGGAAAATGCAGATTGGGTAAATAGATAGGTACACCAAATCAATGTACATAGGTAAATGGGTAGACCAACGACAATGTAGATTGGCAAATGGGTACACCAAGGAAAATGCAGATTGGGTAAAAATGTACACCAAGACAATGTAGATTGGTAAATGGGTACACCTACGGCAATGTAGATTGGTAAATGGGCACACCAACGACAATGTAGATTGGCATATGGGTACACCAAGGAAAATTCTGATTGGGTAAATAGATACACCAAAGCAATGTTCATTGGTAAATGGGTAGACCAACGACACTGTAGATAGGGTAAATGGGGAGACCACCGAGAATGTAGATTGGGTAAATAAGTAGCCCAAAGACAATGGATTGTAGCTCACACAACATATCTGGTGAGTTGATATTTCAGAGAGGTTACATATTACTACACTGATGATCCCATCAAGCAGGTGTGTATAGTGGTCGACCTATCATCCTGTATTATCCTATTGTTATATTTATATATTATCGGGGCGTAAAGGACACAAAAACGAATAATAGAAGATAGAAGAGATCGGACAGTGTAGTTTAAAGACTAAATATATTATATATCTTAGATCATAATTGATGATTTGATTATGATAATAATTTGGTCAGATTTTGATTATTATCTCTGATAATAATCTAAACAAACGCATCTTTACTTTATGGGAATTGGGATTTTATGTATCATATGTACTTTTTTTTATGAATTATATTTATTAAAGGTATTAAAATAAAGAGGTGTTAATAAGTAGGTAATTAAACTGTAAGGCTCTAGATGAAGTGAAAGCAATTTTAGTGAAGATGTCGGTTTTACGGTGAGTTGAACTCAGTTTTAATTAATTTTGTTGCTACCGACAAGAGACTTGAGTTGCGGGCTCAGTCTAGTCCTGTTTAATACCGTAAGAGAACCGATATTAATTTAGCGGTTACAGTTCGCCTTGGGGCGTCCAACCAAACACAACACTAAAACTTCAGCCCGTGTTTATCTTATTTCAACTTATTCAAGAATTCCGTCGTGCCTGAGAATCATATCTAACAGATATCGATTTATTAGACCGAAGGGTCTCATAATTCCCTTCGACCCCTTTCAAGTTCAACATGGGGTCTTAAGACGGACTTTACAATATTATTTCAACTTGACGTAGATAATTGAAAAACTAAGTGAGGAAGACAAGCTTCTGTTCCGATCCAATAACTTCTGTTTATCTACTTTACTGACTCGAGTCTCAGTCCACATTCAAATACTAAAATTCAATTTTACATTTAACTCTGTTATTATTACCATTTTACTTATTCTTAATGTCTGTTATTTCTCTATTATAATAATATTATTGCTCTCAAGCTAGTACTAAAGGCAAATAAAGCATTATGATCATACTGCACAACGAATTTTTTTTTCTCCAAATTCAACAATTTCAAAAGAGACCTGTACAGGAACTATTTCAAACAGCATCCGAACTTTTAAGGTAACGTAAGCTATGAGATTGTTCTGAAGAACGAAAATAAAATACGTGTGGTGTCGTGGAACACCCGGTAGGAACGAAGTTCCTTACACTTTTCATTAAATATAAATTATAAAATCACAGCAATAACTACTTATACATGGTGGAGTTAGAAAAGAGACAAAATTAAAAGAAACTAACATGTAGGAAAAAGTTAATCATAAATTTATAGTTAAAGCAGATGGTTGCAGAACGAAAAAGAACTGCCCACTCATACCCCGTCGGCAAAATTACTCCAATTAAATATTAAAATAAAATATTTAAATCATTAATACACAAAAAATTCTCCTTCTATCAGTTTGAAATTTTACGTGCTTGTTTCAATTGTACTATGGGTGATGTATACAAAGTTTCATTAAAAATCGTTACGCTAGAACGTAAGATATCAGTAAAAACGTCGTTTTCTTTATTTTAATCGTTTTCGTCCGCTTTAATAAATTTAGCGATCTTTGTCACTTCATAGCAGTGTCGGTGTTCGTTTTATTAAAAAAATGTATTGATAAAAGTTGTGTGTCTCATTAAATAGATGAAGTTAGAATTTTTTCCAGTCCAATAATTCCAATTTTAAATTTGAAGCTTACGTTTACGCGAGCGTTGCGCGTGAACGCTTGGACGGATAACGTTGTCCAACGAACTTGTCTTGGGCATTGGTAAAATGAACATGTGTACCAAATTTTAACTAAGTCGGTCAACTTTTTCACAAGTTATCGCCATCGGTAAATTTTATGAAGGATTTTGCGTAATGGTGATTTCATGACGGTGATTTTGTGACGGTTATTTTGTGGCGGTGATTTTGGTCGTTTTTTCGGAGTCACTCCCGTGCCCAGAACGTGCCATAAGGAACTTCTTTCCAAAAATATGTCTCCGATTTAAAAAAATCCCAACACATAAATCCTTTTTAGACATCCGGTAACATTTTTGGTTCCTTATATGTCTGTTGGTCTGTCGATCTGCCAGCCTTTTTGTCACTACATTTTTGTGAACAAACATATTTTAAAAACTACTCGTCCTACTTCAATTAAATTTAGATGATATAGGTCACAATCAGCCCATTTGTTGGTCCCATATCTGACACCGATCACATAGCTTCCGTTACCTTCGGTATGCTCGGAAGCAAAATATACCCTCTTTTGGATGGTAAAATCTCGAATGTGACAAATATAACTAAAAAAAAAATAAAAATATAAANCACAGCTGTAGTGATCCTGATCTGACCACTGCTTTCTGTCAGAGATTCCCTCTTAGCCTTTGAGGTCCCCCCTCTACATGCAAGGCAGCATGTTAAGCGCTTATTTAGTGGCGGCACTTACTCGCCACGTCACAGCAACGTCCTTAAGCCTGTGGGATTTAGCTCCACGCTCTGCTATTGCTGCCGCCTCGGTCCGGGACTACTTATTTGGATAAACATATCCTTATTCGTAGCTAACCCTTATATCTAAGGGCCATCCGCTATCCGCCACCTGCGACCCGCCAAGTAGCTGAGGCTGGCCCTTGATATTACATGGTCTGCATTTTATTATTATCTATATTATTACATGGTCTGCATTTTATTATTTATCTATAGGAAGGAAGCAGCTGTCTGGTTAGTAGTAGTAGTCTATTACTTCCTACTAGAACGGGTAGGACGAACCACTTGTTCGAACCTTGCAATTAGGCCATCACTTAGGCCCTTTGTACGCCCCGTGGTAGAGAGTTGCAGCCACTTCACACATCATACATTTGTACATTGTACCGCCCAAGCGAATATGTTGTGTTCATTAATAAGCTATATAAGCGTGCGTAAGAGCGTGGGGGAAGAGTGCCTCATAAGGGGTGTCCCTCGCCCTGCACCGTCTGCGATTCGTTGATTCAATTCAGAGTATCATGGCACGGGATCGAACCCACGACCTCGTGTTGCCTCGACTTATTGATAGCTGAGCGAGCGCCTTAAAACCCTCGGTCACCCTGGCTCCCCTGGTTAGACCGGTTTTTAATTAGTTGTGATTAATTCTCTATTATGTTGTATTCTTAGTCTACGTCTCTTGCTCCTGCCTGTACATCCTATACGAGGAGTCTCAGTTGGTAATTAGAGGTTTTATGTGTCTCAGTTTGTTATTTTTTGTTATGCCAGTCCAAATATGTAGCAGTTTCTCCTTCATTTTAACTTTATACGAGTTTTCGAAGTCTTCAGATATAATTTCCGTGTTGACTAATGCTGATGTTGATGGTTTGTTGACTAATGCTGATGTTGATGGTTTGTTGACTAATGCTGATGTTGATGGTTTGTTGACTAATGCTGATGTTGATGGTTTGTTGACTAATGCTCCCAAAGTAATAACCATGATCTCTTCACATTCATTATTGAACAAACATAAGGAAGCTATGTTTCACACAAATTGGGACATTCTTTTTTTTAATTACATTTTGGTTGGATATGTAAGAAGCATGTCTTGCTGTATGAGCCTACAAATATACATTTTTAGTTATGTCAGACAAAGGTGTATTTCGTTTGTTAAATTTGGAACAACCTTTATTTTTTAGGGTTTCAAGGTCATCCTAGAAACCCTTACGCTTTTCGTAGTTCGTCAGTCCGTCCGTCGCATCATGGATCATAATATCTCCCGACCCGAGAGATTTAAAATCTAAAATTTGTATCAAACCTTTTCTACTTCAGAATTACCACAATGCTGTCATTTCCTTTTCTAAACTCGGAAGTAAGATTATTTATTTTAAGAAAATAAAGTTATATAAGTAAATAAATTACTTAGATATAAATTTTATATTATGATGGTTTAACCATAAGTTCATAAATTATTTTTCAGATAACTGCAAATTACTGGTTTCAACAAAACTGTTTTAATAGAAAATTATTACTCTGAGTTAATAAAAAGTCAATAAAGGAAAATATTTGTTACTGTCTCTACAAAACTCTAATATTTCAACTCAATGATGTTGAAAACGTAAATTAATTGTCAAACTCGTAAATAAAAGAGTTAATAACTCGTCAGAAGAAGATTATTATTTTTGTATAATCTCTTAAAACTTTAACTCAAGTTTTATTGAGAGCTACATTTTATTATCTTAAAATCCGTGGCAGCTGGGATGGAATAATAAGATTAAAGAATTTGACAGAAATGTCAAATGAATCGCTAGGGTAGTATTAGAGAGAGCAGACCTGGGGTAGAGCGGCTACCACGAGTTGACGGGGGTTTTATAGGGAAACGTTTTAGGGCCATTATCCCTGCTAGAGGTCCCCCCCCCCCGGGGGGGGGGGGGGGCTAACTCAGCACAAAATACTCCTCGAAAATGACCCCCATCCATGAACTCCCTTTAAAGCCCTCGATAGTTTCCTTTCGCTTGTATTCTAGTGTTAGTGACAACATTTTTTTTTACTTTATCTACTCTGCCTTAAGAAAAAAATGAAAAATATTTTGCTTTAAAGATAGAAACGTGCAGATTTAGTTTAATGTTTATATTTCTTTTTGCTCATAATTCCCGTTTGAAATGCTAGTATGATGTTTTGCTCATAATTCCCGTTTCATATGCTAATATGATGTTTTTGAGTGACCCTTGTCCTTCTCTGACAATAATGTAGAATCACGAAAGTGCCTCTGCCAAGTCAAGCACCGCCGAAGCATCCTTTAGGGGAGAGTCGGACAAAACCGGGTACCTAATTTTTAATCTGTAATAAAATAATTTCTGATAGTAACAGATCAACAAAAATAAGTTTATCAGTTTGCCTTATTCATTCATTAATACCATATTATTATTTTGTTGCATTAATATTACACAATATTTTTTTTAATCGCCAGGTGCAAAAACCCGGTTTTACCCCACCCGTGGGGCAAAACCGGGTACTTATTTATATCAATGCAAAACAACTCTAAATTTAAAAATCTATGTTATAAACAGTTTAATTAGGTATTAAATAGCCATATTATGTCGATATATAAACATTGTTAAAAAAAAAAAAATAAAATAAAAATACTTAAAACTAATATATAAGTGGCCAACTAAAAAAAAACATAAACTTAGGGCAACTCAGTTAGGGCAAATGTCGCTCACAGGAAAATCTTCCTCTTCTTCTGCATTAGTACACTCATATAAGCCCAACTTCGACAGAAAATACATTGAATCCGCCCTTCTTTTGATCTAGATAGTGCATATATAACTTGATGCATTGCAAAGTGTGTAAGCTTCCTCAGAATGGGGTACCCGGTTTTGCCCCACACCTTGGTACCCGGTTTAACCCAACAGTTACTTGATGAGTTCAATAAGGCGTAGATAGGTAAGGCGTGGCTCTAGGGGTATGAAGACAGAGTGAAAATATCCAGTAAAATATGCTTAATTTAAGTGTCCACTTGCCACTTTTTTGAGAAAATGTTATAGCCATCGAAACTCAGTAGACAAATGCAACAACATTAAAAACTTTTATACTAAAAACTTAAAAAAATGTTGTGACTATGAAAATACGTGGCATCGATGCTGTTTTTCTCTCCAACTGTTCGGAATGACTACCGCTAATAGTTTTATTGTGTACCGGAAGATTGGAGCACTAATCAGGGAGATATCGAGGTACCCGGTTTAACCCGCCTACCCGGTTTTGTCCGACTCTCCCCTACTAGAATTAACTTAAGGCACTGTTGACTGTAGACCCAGGTTCTATTGTCCTATTAAAGATAGTTAGATGTATAAAATCAATTTTAAATTACAAGTTCATTGCAATCTGAATCATATACTTTTTCCCTTCCCATATTAGTTACATATTAGTATTATTAAAGATATATTATGTGCAGAAAGTTGTTATTTTGACACTGACCGATGACAAATGAATTGAATTCTAAGGCACTTTTAGGTATCCTAAAAACTTGTCATTTTGTATATATAGACAGAGTGTAATGTACAAAAAAGGAAATTTAAAAAAAAAAAATAGTAAAGGCGAATAAAAAACCCATTTAAATTTAGAGCGATATAACATATAAGTAGCGCTACTAGTGGAGAACGTCAAAACAAAAGTATTATTTAATTCTAAAATAACGAAATTATAATATTGAAATAAGTATGGTTCGGGTTTATTGAGTATTGAGCTCGAAGATTGTAAGCATTCACTTGCATTTCATCTAAACACGAACACCAGCTGATCGTTTAGTTCAAATTGAACACGAACACCAGCTGATCGTTTAGTTCAAATTGAACACGAACGTACGCCAATATCAATATGTATCTTCTCTTTGTGTTTCAAACCCCTTGTTCTAAACATTGGTTATTATTATTCTCTATCACTATTTATTTCCAGGATATATGTTGGAATCGACACCTTTTTGATTAATATTAGTAGGGATGTGTGATGGACCACTTTAGGCGTGAAAAAAATATTCAGTTGAATCATTTTCAAATTTCAAGACGTTTCGACCCTTCAATGTAAGGTCATCCTCAGTCATAGTTTAATTTCTGAAATAATCACAATTGATAATTAATTCACAATCACGTCCTAATAAAATGTATCCTAAAACATGGCATTATATTGAGTAAAAAACCAAAACTCATAATGAGTCATATGAGTCATCACAATACAAAATTAAATTACGCTTTTGTACTTACATTAAACTGTTTTGAACTGTAATTCTAAAAAATAACATTACATAATATGCTTAAAATAGCATTATAGTACAAAACAGTTTAATCTAAGTAAAAAAGCGTAATTTAATTTTGTATTGTTATGAGTTTTGGTTTTTTACTCAATATAATTCCATGTTTTAGGATACATTTAATTAAGACGTGACTGTGTATTCATTATCAATTGTGATTATTTCAGAAATTAAACTATGACTGGGGATGACCTTACATTAAAGGGTCGAAACGTCTTGAAAATTATTTAACTGTATATTTTTTCACACCTAAAGTGGTCCATCACACATCCCTACTAATATTTTTTTCCAACATATATATCTTTTTCTATCTTCCTATTATATCCTATATTCCTTATTCTTATCTTTTCTTATACGATATGTATATTGTATATATGTTATATGTTAAAAAAGACCTATAGATTCAAAAAAACGAAAATTACTTACAAAAAGCATTGAAAGTACTTGCGTTCAAGTACTTTTTAGAGTTTTGTAGGTTATTAAACATAATATACATTATTAAATTCTAAAAATAACGTTTTATTATTTCCCCATCCTACGTTATATAAAAGTAAAAAGAAAATAATAAAAATAAAAACAAGGAGTAGAGCAGGGTCCCTGGTATGATCCCCCGAGGGTTTACAATGTTTTTTTACCGGTAATAACAAAAAGGTAATTTAATTTTTTCCCCACTATAAGGTATTAGCATGAATTAAAAATAACAAAATTTACAAAAAATGTATGTACATACGATATTATGTAAGCGAGGAATAGAGATATTATTTCATAATTTTAGGACAAGCCGTTAAATTGTAAATGGAGGGGGGATTTTTTAGGTTGTATATTTTTAATTTGATACCCCACTCAAAAGTTTTCACTTTCGATGATATAGGTATTAAGAAATAATGTTTGCGCATGTGGAAAAGAAACAAATGGACGCAGTATATTGAAACTTATATATAGACCAATAATGGGCTAATATGACCTAATAATTTTTAAGATTTGTTGGTTCGTATATTAAGCGATTGACTGACTGACAGACCGCCGGACAATCTCGGAACCAAAAAACTTTATCTACGATTGATACGTAATATAAACATTGTATCTCTGTTTAGATTCGTAGAAAGTGATTCTTTACGCACCTGTATTAATTGCGCATGCGTGTCTCATAAATTTGA
>KZ653363.1:102435-119756 GCA_001010745.2 Gerris buenoi
TTTTAATTTTTTTTTTTTTTTTTTTTAAAAAAAACATACTCATTGTACGTCATAAGTGAAATGATCATTACCTGACTTCAGGAGAAATGTCGAGAATCGGAAAGATTCTGATTAAAATATTCAAGATTATAACCAGTATAATGTAATATAACTTCTAGTCAATCAGCTTGAGAATTACCCAAGCAGGGGTCAAAATATTGCAAAAGTGATTTTTTTTTTTATTTTTAATCCTTAATACATCCAACAACTCCCGAATGATTCTTATAAGTGTAGGTATATCACCTTTTTTCAAATATTGTTTCCCTAAAAAATGATTTTAACGTTAATAAAAAAAAAGTTACTTTAATAAGTAAAAAAGAGAATAGTATTAAGTGGAGAGGCACTTTCTTCAAAGAATTTTTTGATTTTAAAATCATAATCAGTTCCATATTAAAATTTTTTTGAATTTTTGATTTGGAACTAATAAATTTAAGACGTCTAAACCCGTTTGTATAAAACGTTTGTAAATTGGTCTAACTTATTCTTGGCATTTTATTCAGTATTATATATTAGATTAATTGAAAAGAAAAAAATGTATTTTAATTTAATTAAAATTGATTTAATGATGCTTCTTGTTTTGTACCTGAATATAATTTTTAATAATGATAATTTGAAAATAATATTGTGATAAAAAAATAAATTAATAAGAATAAGTGCAGGTTTCAAACTTAAAATGTAAGAGAAAAAACATATATTGAGTGATAGATGTAGTGTTTCACATAAACTTCTTTTCTATTAAAACTTCTCTTTGTGAAATAAAAAATAATATATTGTTTTTTATTTTGTAACAAATGTGAATTTTGAAAAAAATGTAAATTAAGACTCATTAAGTTTTTATAAATTATATATTTATTAGTGATACTTATAAGATTTATAAGGATAATTATAATATATATTGATTGCATATTTTTTAATTTTGTCTCATGTTTTTAATGAATTTTAAAAAGTTTTCTAACCTTTTATTTTTTTTATGGTCAGTTTGAACAGAGGTTTAATACATGATGGGTAATTTCTATGACTTTTTTATACGAGTGCTGCTAATTGATTCCCAAAAGTAAATTTTATTAAACAAGGGTAAGGCCCTCCGCACACGGAGGAACTCAAAACAAACTGATTACAAACTCAAATCACCTACCAGTTGACTATGAGTTTCAACCTGTGTAATTGAATGGGATACCATACACGGAGCAACTCATTACAAACTTGTTTGCTTACTGTCAACTCAAAAATGACTCGAGTTTCCAGTTGAGTTTGTTTTGAGTTGCTCCGCTTACGGAGGGCCTAAGGTTTATGTCATTTAGTGATGTTAATACATTCTATAATATATTGACGATTTCAATGGTTCTGCACAGACTATTAACTCCTATCGTCTATCTAAAGTTGTTATTTTATATATCATAATGGATCCTTCAGGGTATAGAAAAAAGCTAAGTTACTACATGATGTGTTCGGCCTTACCAGCCATTTTCAAGCTTAAAAAAGCAGAACTTATTTTATTAAATAAAATCGTGTCACAATAAATTAACTACATTTACACCAGGGGACAATAATAAAAAGAATTACCTTTGCAATTTTACACTTGAGTACTTGATAGTGTTATAATTAAATAATTAAAATCTAGTATGAACTATTATTTTGATTATTTAATGACAAAACTATCTCAAGTGTAAAATTGAAAAGGTAATTCTTTTTATTATTGTCTTTCAGGTGTAAATATAGATAATTTATGTAATGTGACACGATTTTTATAAAATAAGTTCTGCTGTTTAGGCTTGAAAATGACCAAAACGTTGCTGAACATGTAATGTAGTAAACGCTTCGCTTTTTTCTATACCCTGAAGGATCCACTACGATATATAAAGTATTAAAGGTTAGATACAGTCAATATTCATACTTTATTATTTTATTTATTTTATCTTATGTGGTGGACAATTGTAATTGTGGTGGACTTAGTATAATGATGGACATATTATGATACCTACCGTTGTTGAAGTGTCAATTATAGAAGTAGAAGGATAGAAATTGTTTAATAAGTGACTTTTGAAATTATATAGATTTATGAAGTATTATCACTCTTTGCTGCTACTTATAATTTTTTTAAAAAAATAATAAAAATAACTTCAGGTTTCTGATTAAATATTTTAAAGTATAATTTTACTCTTTCCAACCAAGTAACTACGTAGCATTCTATTTTGTTCTATTTCAAATAACCTTTTGTTTATATCAGGTCTTTGACTACTAGATCAAAAGGGATATTGAAAAACAGTTAGCTATTGTAGGGGAGATTCCTTTACCTTGGACTCTTTTGCAAAAATCAACAATCGCTGATAAAACTAATATGATAGCTGGGGAAGGTTACTAGTCCGGCTTCTTCTGACAAGTAGTATCACAAATAAAATTTCCTCTCTCATTATATCTCCTGGAATTATGCTGGGGGCAAGTGATTAAGATACGGAGTTAAGGGAACAACCCCTAAAATTAATTTAATAAGCTAAATATCTCTAACATATTAAGATCTAACATCTAAATGTGTATCTTAATAATTTGATCCACTTATTTGCGCTATTGCTTTTTAGACTAGACTCTGATGATAAATCTAAAAGTTTGTGTATGAGTGTGTTACACACAACTAACACACTATTTAAAGTAGCTTACTTTCTATACCCTTATAAAAATTCAAACGGTTTGGATCAGATAGAAGGTTATAAACAACACGGTTATAACAAAACACAATTTGTTTTAGCTTACTTCTAGACCCTGATTATAAAAATCTTTACAGTTTGGATCAGATTATAGTGTATAAACAACTTTGCTCTATATGTTGTCTAGACCCTGCTAAATATAAACTTTTGGCTCAACATCTAAGCAACAAATAATGCCTATAACCATCATTATTATTGATTTTTGCTTAAATTGATTTAAAGTTTCTACTTGATATAAATATATATATATATATATACCCAAACTTACTTATCCTGACAATAAAATTACATAAAATCTTCTTAATGCTGGGTCTTCAGGGATAAAGAGGTTGAAAATAAAAATAAAATATTTTCATTTACAAATATTTTTGGCTATATTTCGCCCATACCTTGGCATCTTCAGGCCTTGAAATTGTCAATCAAAAATCAAATTTTTTATTTGATATTTGGAGGTTAAATGAAAATACAAAACTTGAGTAACATGTCTATTAGTATAGTCCAAGAGTTACTCTCGACCATATGTTGTGACCGCTGGGGCGCGCGAGCGACTCCGAGAAGCGAAGAGAGTGAGATGTGGGGCAGGTAGCCGATCGGGAAGGGTGTGTGTGTACGGCCTTACCGAGCGCGGGTAGGCCGGTTGGGGGCCCTATCTAGAACGGGCAGGTCTAATTGAACACCTCCGTGTAACGCTTTTTTTTTAGTAACACTTTTCGAGTTCATGTGCCATAGCCAAGATATATGAAAATGTCAAAAGGAATAGTTTTTCTGAATGTTAGAAAAGTTGTATTATTACCTAGGTATATCTTAAATAAAATAAATAAATAAAACAAATTCTTAAAACTGGTCCGCCAGTGTTTAACCTTTTTGAGTATTGAAGTTCTAGGTGTTCCGGTGGTGATAACTATCTCGAAGGGTGTGTGTCCCGACGTTTCGCTCCTACTGCTAGAAGCATCTTTAGGGGTGTTCATGGTGTCCTAGGTTGAAGACAGGTGTGAACTGGTGAAGACTGTGTGAACTCAGTTCTCACCTGTCTTTAATCTAGGACACTATGAACATGAACATCCCTGATGATGCTTCTAGCATTAGTAGCGAAACGTCGGGACACACACCCTTCGAGACGCGGCCACCACCTGAAGACCTAGAACTTCATTATGATTGCAACCGCGGAAGCCTACCAACACTTTTTGAGTATATTATTGTTATTATATACTCACTATTATTATGTATAATATTACTTGTAAAATTAATTCAGTATTTAATAAATTTCTTAAAACATTTTATTTGATCTAAGGACATTTCTTTTTTTTTGGCTCCAAAAGTTTGTTCAACAGCTTTGAGTTCAACTCGTTTACTCATCTCACTATTTTGACAAGGGAGGGGGGGAGGGGGTGTAGTATACACGAAAAATTGGATTAATACTTTGCGGACGTCGGGTTCAATTTCCCGTGGGGTTGAATTTGTTGGGAAGATCCAGACGTGGAGAGTTATGTTACTCGCGGGAGTAATAAATAGTTAGAGTCCGGCCGGCTCCAAACTTCAATTTTTCAACTACTAACGTCTCTTCTTAACGGAAAAACTACTTTTTTATCCTTCCCCCCTCTCCTTCCAACTTGTAACTCCTGGTTTTTCTTCTATTTTCTCAATGAGGCTTTTTCCTCTACGTTCGGCCATTCTGTCAATATTGCTTTATGGCTTTGAACCCTGGAAAATAGTGTGGAAAACCTATATAAATAATAAAGAAGATAAAGGAACCAAGGGGTTTATCACGGAGTTACTGCAAGGAAACCCCTCCTGGCTGTGTAAGTGTGTTGTAAACCTTGCACGAAGGGAAAATGAAAACTGTCGTTAGACCAAACTCTGAGATGTGGCTACAGGAACTGAGTTACAGGACTCCTTCGAGTCCTATAGCATCCTGTAACATATTTTCTTCTTTTCCTCGAGTTAAAGTACAGTTTCCCATGTTCTTATCATCAGCTGTTTTAAACTGCTCACTTTTAAGGCTCTACCGCTCTTTGAGGTTACAAAAATCATTAAAATAAAATGTTTGATTGGTTTTGAGCAAGATATCAAACATCGAAGCACAGGCTTCATTCCCAATTTTAATTCTGCACAATTTGAGCCCTATTTCAACTCCCTATGATAATATTACAGGTGACATTTCAATACAACGATAAAACTCGTATTGAAATAGTTGTCGTATTTATTGTAGTAGCAAGTTGAAATAGGGCTCAAATTGTGCAGAATTAAAATTAGGAATGAAGCCTATACTTAGATTTTTGATATATTTCTTATAGTCCAGGAGATAGCGTGCAAAAAAATGTTTGACATCAAGCTACAATTTTGTATACAAGTCAATCTTTTAGCGCCTTTTAAGAATATGTGGTCGGCTAAGTTCGTCTGTGGGACATAGCTTGGCAGTAGGCGTTTGAAAAAAACAAACCGGTGGAGAGCAGCCATGTCTCACCAATTATTGTGGACAATGTGATTTTCATGATCCTGAGTACAGAATTAGTTAGTAGACCAAAAATCCAGATGATGTTAGTTTGTCCTTTGACAGACGACCACGTTGATTTTAAGTAATATTTAAATAACTAGCCTGTCAAGTGGGAAAATAATATCGACTTGATTTCTCGTCTACTAACTAATTCTGTACTCAGGATCATGAAAATCACACTGTCCACCATAATTATGTATATGTTATGTGGTATGTTTTTTTTCAAACGCCTACTTCTAAGCTATGTCCCGCAGACGAACTTAGCCGACCACATCACATATTCTTAAAAGGCACTAAAAGATTTACTTGTATACTAAATTCTAGCTTGATGTTAGTCAGACACTTTTTTGCTATCTCCTGGACTATTAGAACAAAAACAATTTTTAACTCTGGTTAGAGATAAAAACAAATTAGTTTATCTACGATTGTTACGAAATATAAATATTTTATCTCTGTTTAGAAGCGAAGAGAAAGTGATTTTTTGCGTACTTGTATTCATTGAGCATGCGCGTCTCATAATTCTGAAGAATTCCTCTTTTTTCCGCCCTAGGGCGATAAAAAAGAAGAATTCTTCGCCTTTACGCTCGATTAGCCAGTATTGTTTACATTTATCAAAACTAATTTGCTGTTTGTTTATTTAAAATAACTGTTTTTATCGAGTTTTTTTTGTGACAATCAATATTTATGTTTATATCGAGATTTTAGTAAAAAAACAATGAGTAATTTAAGTTTAAGTGATTATGAAGAATATGAGGAGAATAATACGCCTCCCGAAATAATTAATTCCGCACAAAATACAACTAATGAATTGATGTCATCTTTATCAAAAGAGAAATTCGAGCTTACGTACAGGAAGTTTATTATTTTTTTCTGCATTTATTATTAAAATCTAACAATCGTAGATAAAGTACGGTACGCAACTCGTGCGAAAACGGCATTTCGCATTGCTCGTGTGGTTTTACTACCCACGCTTTCGCTCGGGTGCAAACTCCACACTCACATGCAAAATTCTAATTTCCTTACTCGTCGCGTAATGTACTATTCCCATGCTTTTATCTTGAGCTGATGAAACTGCTCTCTCTAAATTCTTATAAGAGATAAAAACAAAAGAGCTTACACACCCTGATTATGTTTAGGAACAAAGAAAACGTATTTCACCGAAAAGCGTAACTTTATTAACTAGGCATCGCGTAGCTCTATTAAAGCGAATAAAAATGTTAAATTTAGAGTTATTAGTTTAAGAGGATGATTAAAGTAAAGGGTAGTGTCGGGTGGCACCCCTACTCAACTACCATCCTTATAACCTTTATTTACGACTTCAGTTCCTTTTAGACTATTATTATAAAAGTATCACTTAATTACACAAAAACTTCTACTTGATTCAAGTTGAAATTTTATCTGCCTTTTTAAATAGTACGTTAGACGATGTATATCAAGTTTTATTAAAAAGTACGTGATGTTGTTAGTCCGCCGCCTCTGTATTCTCTGTCCCTCACAAACTCAATCTTTTCTATCCCAAATCACTCTAGACTTTTAAATTTAAAAACATTTTTTACTTGGGCAATTTCACACCACGAGGATACAAAATTAAATGCGTTACTGCATGACATTATATTAAAAATAAAAGAAAATCTTTAAATAAAGCATTGGAAAAATATAAATTAAATAAAAAAAAACTGTTTAAACTATTTATACTAAGTAATTCGTAAGTCAAAAAAAGTTTTTAAATTTAAAATTGTAGTGAACTTGCTTGTACAGGATGTATTAGTAGTCCTAGTAGAACTTACTTGTACTGGATGTATTAGACCTAGTAGAACTTACTTGTACTGGATGTATTAGACCTAGTAGAACTTACTTGTACTGGGTGTATTAGACCTAGTAGAACTTACTTGTACTGGATGTATTAGACCTAGTAGAACTTACTTGTACTGGATGTATTAGACCTAGTAGAACTTACTTGTACTGGATGTATTAGACCTAGTAGAACTTACTTGTACTGGATGTATTAGACCTAGTAGAACTTACTTGTACTGGATGTATTAGACCTAGTAGAACTTACTTGTACTGGATGTATTAGACCTAGTAGAACTTACTTGTACTGGATGTATTAGACCTAGTAGAACTTACTTGTACTGGATGTATTAGACCTAGTAGAACTTACTTGTACTGGATGTATTAGACCTAGTAGAACTTACTTGTACTGGATGTATTAGACCTAGTAGAACTTACTTGTACTGGATGTATTAGACCTAGTAGAACTTACTTGTACTGGATGTATTAGACCTAGTAGAACTTACTTGTACTGGATGTATTAGACCTAGTAGAACTTACTTGTACTGGATGTATTAGACCTAGTAGAACTTACTTGTACTGGATGTATTAGACCTAGTAGAACTTACTTGTACTGGATGTATTAGACCTAGTAGAACTTACTTGTACTGGATGTATTAGACCTAGTAGAACTTACTTGTACTGGATGTATTAGACCTAGTAGAACTTACTTGTACTGGATGTATTAGACCTAGTAGAACTTACTTGTACTGGATGTATTAGACCTAGTAGAACTTACTTGTACTGGATGTATTAGACCTAGTAGAACTTACTTGTACTGGATGTATTAGACCTAGTAGAACTTACTTGTACTGGATGTATTAGACCTAGTAGAACTTACTTGTACTGGATGTATTAGACCTAGTAGAACTTACTTGTACTGGATGTATTAGACCTAGTAGAACTTACTTGTACTGGATGTATTAGACCTAGTAGAACTTACTTGTACTGGATGTATTAGACCTAGTAGAACTTACTTGTACTGGATGTATTAGACCTAGTAGAACTTACTTGTACTGGATGTATTAGACCTAGTAGAACTTACTTGTACTGGATGTATTAGACCTAGTAGAACTTACTTGTACTGCATGAATTAGACCTATTAGAACTTACTTGTACCGGATGTATTAGATCTATTAGAACTTACTTGTACCGGATGCATTAGACCTATTAGAACTTCTTTGGCTCAACCTCACAACGTTTTACGCTAGACTTGACTTATATTTTTACACAGGGGAATTTGTTGGGATATTTTTTTTTCTAGAAGCATCAATTTCGCTACATGTAGGTCGCACAGTATATAAACTACACATCCATTAGATTGAGATAGTTTTCAAATATAGGGAATGCCGAGGTTATTTATCTTGCAGAGCTACCTCTTACACTATAATATGACCCTATCTGTCGAATGGGATTACCTTCAAATTACATTTGGAAATTTTACCTTAGTCAATCGAATTTTGTCTAAATCTTAGTAGGTATTCAATGTCTTATATTCTGCACTGCGCTGTTGAAATCTAATAATGCATGAAATAAAATAAAAAATTCTTTAAAATATATAAGAATTTAAGAAAAAAATATTTGTTAATCTCAAGTAAGCTCTTACATACATAATACCTGTTATACCAATAGATTGGGCGGTACTCGATTAGCCATTGTCATTTTTCATCTACAGTAATAATTAATAATTATGTTACACAATTTTATTTAAGTGGAGAATTACTTTCGTATTTCTTGTTTTATATTTCGCTTCTAATGATTTTTTTCCTTATTCACATTGCATCAACCATCAACCTACTCTTTGATGACCTTTTTAGGGTCTAAATTTGGAAAATGTAACTTTTTTTATTTTCTTCTTTTTGCTTCCGACATAGCCGCAGTTAAACGGAAGCTATGGGAACGTTCGGAAGAACAACAAACTTTTAGGTCTCCGATTACAAAAATTCCAAGACAAAAATCCGTTTCAGACATCAGGGAATATTTTTGGTTCTGAGTCAGTCTGTCGGTCTATCGGTCAATTTTTGCGAACCAATGAGCGCAAAGGGTTGAAATAAATATTATGATATACCACGTAGATTTCATCGATATTTTTAAGTTAGAGAGATATACATAAATGTTGACCAAACCACCGGAATGAGACAAATAATTGGATGTGCGTGAAGTCTTACGTAAAAAGAGTTTCTTTGGAATTTTTAACATAATAATAGTATAAGGGGGGGGGGGGGGGCGCAAAATTTAGATGTTTCTTGACAATGTGACATGAAAAATTAAACACTTTTCACAAGTGATGTATATTTTTGTAATCAACTCTTCAATACCTTTCATTTGATACCCTATTCCAAATTTTAAAAATAATTATATTTTTTGCCCTGTGACAGGAATTAGCCACCAATTTGGATTTGAATAGCTGAGTTCACTATATTTTTCCTATGTCCCCGTCAAAACGATCTTTAATATTGAAAAGAGCATATTTTTATCTCTTTTTATTCAAATTTTATTGGGAATCGTACCGAGCGATAGACAGACACATAAGTGTTTCTTTTTTTTTGTTTTACCAACGAAACCCTAAAAATGATTCCTGATGTTTGAAACAGGTCCTGTACAGGTCTTTATAGGAATTGTTGAATTTAGAGTCCAACAAATTTCGTTCTGTATTATGCTTCATTTACCTTTAGTACTAGCTTGGGAGCAAAAATATTATTATAATGTGGAAATAACAGACATTAAGAATAAGTAAAATGGTAATAATAACAGAGTTAAATGTAAAATTGAATTTTAGCTTTTGAATGTGGACTGAGACTCGAGTCAGTAAAGCAGATAAACAGAAGTTATTGGATCGGAACAGAAGCTTGTCTTCCTCACTTAGTTTTCAATTATCTACGTCAAGTTGAAATAATATTGTAAAGTCCGTCTTAAGACCCCATGTTGAACTTGAAAGGGGTCGAAGGGAATTATCAGACCCGGGACTAATAAATCGATAACTGATAGATTCGATTCTCAGGCACGACGGAATTCTTGAATAAGTTGAAATAAGATAAACACGAGCTAGTGTTGTGTTTGGTTGGACGCCCCAAGGCGAACTGTAACCGCTAAATTAATATCGGTTCTCTTACGGTATTAAACAGGACTAGACTGAGCCCGCAACTCAAGTCTCTTGTCGGTAGCAACAAAATTAATTAAAACTGAGTTCAACTCACCGTAAAACCGATATCTTCACTAAAATTGCTCTCACTTCATCTAGAGTTGCCTTTACAGCTTGATTACCTACTTATTAACACCTCTTTATTTTAATACCTTTAATAATATAATTCATAAAAAATGATACATAAAATCCCAATTCCCATAAAGGGAAAACCAATTAATTAATTAGCCTATATAGATTTTAAGAGAAAAGGTAAAATATTTTCTTTTAATAAATAAAGTTTGAGTTAAAGTGTAACTGGAGTCTATAAGATTAGAGTTGGCACAATCGAAGGCGGGAAACAACAAACGTGAAGGTAGTTTTGAGGGTTATAAAAAGGGAAAATCGGTGTTGCCATGTTATATTTTTTTTTGTGGAACAGGGGTAGAGTAGAGCATTTTTCTTCTGAAGTTGCATTCAACATGGGGGACCAAAAAAATCATTTCCCTCCAAATTTTCCCGCCTTTTGATTGTGCCAACTCTAATCTTATAGACTGTAATATTTGTTAAAAGTTAGTGCATAGGCTTCCGTAGACTCGTTATGAATATAACTTTGTCGCAGAAACACCGACGAAAGCAGCACTTGCCGGATTGCCTCATCTCGAGAAAGGATTAGCTCTAGTAAAGGAACCCTCGAAAAATCCAGGTACAATCTAAGGTCTAGAAAACTACAAATATGCTGAATCTTTTCTCCAGTCAGTATATCTTGTGTTTGCTTCCAGTCAACATCATGATACCACAACCCTGAAGATGCTTCCAGTAGTGGAAGTAAAATGTCATGGAACCCAAGCTGTTTATAATATTTTTATAATGAATCAAAGAATAGGAGTTAAATTAAACAGATTATTATTTAAGCTGATAACATGAGCTTAAAGTAAAAAAAAAATCGAGAATTTTTTTGCATATATTTAATCCCGAGAAAGCTATTGATTACGATGAAGAGGTGCATCTTTGTTTTATTGATAAGGCTTTTGATAAAGTGTCATGGAAAATCATTTGGGCTTCTCTAAGTAATCTTAAAGTTCCTACGCATTTCATTATGAATCAAGTGCGGAGATATCATGTTAGAACTGGAAACTCAGAATCAGTTCCAAACCACATGCGGAGTTAGACAAGGCAATATATTGAGCCCATTTCTCTTTATCCTAATAATGGATAACGCAATCCGAGTTCATGAAAATATCAGGGTATAAGATCAATGTTGTTTTATATTAAAGTAAAGAAAACAAAATAAGAAATACCTGAAACGTGATGCGATGCGAGCACAAGGAACTTAAAATAATACTATATACAGAAGGAGCATAGAATCGAAATCCTAAGCAATTACTGATAAGAGGCTGAAGCCAACTTTTGCCGAGAGGTTGTGTTCTTTAGACCAGGGGACCAACATAACAACACTCTTTTTTTTTCATTTAAGCTGGAGAAGGTTACAAACGTCAAGAAAACAAGCCCTGTCATTGGTTATTGTTTACGTTTCACTCAGTCGTCATTTTTTTCAACTTGGACGGCATGATATAATAAACATTATTTTTAGCATATTTCAAGCTAAAATAAGATAAAACACAAAAAAATATTACAATAAACTAAACTGACTATCAATAATTATAATTTAATAAAAAAATTAAATTAAAAAACGGAAGGCAAATAATTTTAGAGTTATGACGTCACAAATTACAAAAATGAATTTTTAGAACGCAGATAAGGTACACAACCAAAGTTGGCTTCAATGTTGTCAGTGACCCTCCTTCTATATATAGTATTATTCTATGACAAGGAACAAGCGTTTACTATAGACAAGGTTATACATTTATTAGGAAAGCAGTGTTGCCAGAAAGGAATGCCAACATTTAAAAATTTCTTATTTCATCAGGCAACTGACAGTTATAAAACCAACTGCAGTTATAAAACCAACCAGGCAACTGACAGTTGATAAAAGCGCTAGCTTATGCTGATAATTTAATTATTATAGCTAAATCTGCTCAGGAACTCCAAAGGAAAATTAACCTGTGGGTTCAGGAGTTAAACAAAAGGGGTATGAGGGTGATTCTCAAACTACGGGCAATTTTGCTCTAGTTTTAAGAGAGAAAATTTGGATGTACGTCCTTTGAGACGCGGTCCCCACCGAAAGACCTAGAACTTGATTTTAATTCTATCTGCGCAAGCTTACGACCTTTTCATAACAGAATATAAATTTTGTAATTACAGTAATAAACATTTAATTACCGTCATTTTATTTACAATTACGGTAATTACACACTTTTTAGTAAGGTAATTCATTTGATCATTAAATATTAAATTAGAGCCAAATAAATAACACTAAACAAATATCCAAGTTATTTCCTAAAAAAGCAATTTAAGGGCTAAAAAACAAGCCTGGTTTCATAAATATAGTATTTTAGAATACTGATTGAAATTCAAATACGGTAATTACACGAATAAAGGTAAGCACCTGTTTGACAACTTTAACTAAAAAAAAAATTAGGATAGACTAAGGCTTTAGCCGCCATTTTTTCGCACATTTTCTTGTCAATGTTGCCAGCTTCTCAAACTACTAACCGTAAGAAATTTCCCTCCCACTTGAGCAAAGTGAGGGCTCACTTTATTTTTGATTACGGTAATTACAAAAAAACATTGGACAGATTTTGAAGTCCTGTACACCAACCCTACATCAGTAAAATATTTATAAAAACATCTGTCACCTGTGAACAAACATTAAAAATCTTAAGAAACATGTTTTACATTTAGCATGAGACAACTATTTCGGTTAATATTCTATTTTGGGACAAATACGGTAATTATATAATTGCATTATGTTTGAATTTTGAATTATCCATATTTCAATAAATCGACTTCATAATATCTTTTTCTTCCTGAGATTTGTTAATTATAGTAATTTTAAGCTAAAACAGAGAAAATCTGGGCAGATAGGAAACATACTGGTGAAATAATACACTGGGACACAATTATTGCCCCTAGTTTGAGAATCACCCATAAAGATTAGCTGAGATAAAACCAAAACAATGATAGTCTCTAGAGAGGAAAAGGAACATAAAATATGTTTAGGAGCAAAACCTCTAGAACAAGTCAACTGTTATAAATACCTTGGCACGATATTCAGTTCAGATGGGAAAATTAATAATGAAATAAATGGTCGGACATCTTCAGCTGGAAAACTGTTTGGACCCTTGAACAAGAAATTTCTAAACAAACAAAAATGCTTTATAAGAATACGTACGGACCTGTTCTCACCTACGCTTCTGAAAGCTGGGCTCTTACAGAAAAACTGTCAAAGATTGCAAACAGCGGAAATGAGATATCTTCGGAAAGTAGAAGGAATGACTAGGAGAGATCGAATAAGAAATCAAACCTGCAGAGACAAGTTACAAATAAACTCTGTCAAAGATATGGTACAATCCACTCAGTTAAGATGGTTTGGCCATATTGTGAGGATGGAATATAGTGGGTATCCAAAACAGAGTTACGAAGCCGGACCTGAAGAAAGATGTCGAGGAAGGAGAAGAATTATTTGGGAAGATAACATCAAAAGTACCCTACAAAAGCGTGACATTCCTTGGACCCAAGCCAAAAGGTTAGCGGAAGATAGGGCAGCTTGGAAATCTCTTTGTAAATCTTCTATACTAGTCGGTAGAAGAGGACACAACTACAGTCTATAAGATTAGAGTTGGCACAATCGAAGGCGGGAAACAACAAACGTGGAGGTAGTTTTGGGGTTATAAAAAGGGAAAATCGGAGTTGCCATGTTATATTTTTTTTTATGGAACAGGGGTACAGTAGAGCATTTTTTTTTCTGAAGTTGCATTCAACATGGGGGACCAATAAAAACGTTTCCCTCAAAATTTGCCCGCCTTTTGATTGTGCCAACTCTAATCTTATAGACTGTAAGTAAGTAAGTTTGTATATATTTAATGCCATAAAATTTATATTTAAACATATTTTTTGGCAATAATATTATTTTTTTTTCGCCTTCTTGTAATTTTTTTTTTAAAGAATTGGCTTAAAGTTTCAATAAGTAATTTTAAGATGGGATATTTGATGATTAGTTGAACATAGAGGCGTTGTTGAAGGTAATTAGTCTGGAGATATGTCAGGATTATGATGAAGAGGATAATTCAGGTGTTGATAGATGACACCTGTTGCCTGGGTAGTGCAAGATAGCGAGCTCTAACCCGATTATTATAACTAAGGAGTAAAGACCTACTAAACCCCGTGCAAGATGCTTCTCAGGTATCTTCAGGTCCTGCCAGGTTTAGTAGGTTTAGTCCCTACTAAATACCCTCTAAACCTGTCCTTTAATACCAGATCCTGTCCTTTATAATCGAATTTACATCCTTTTCACTTCTTTCCCCCTCTCCAGAACACAATAAGGACACGCTAAGAGCAAAGAAAACCCCCCAAGCAACATAACTATTTAAATGGAAAGAAAATCTATCTAATTTATAATAACAAAACTTTTGAGGGGAATTTGGAGTGTGTTTTTAAATACATGTATTTTAATTCATCTCATTTTTAGGGTCCGTAGGCAACAGCCAAGGACCATTATATTTTCCTACGTGTCTGTCTGTCCGTCCATCAGTCTGTCACCTGCTCGGACGGTTACACTTTTTGTCCTATCTCTGCGAAATTTGGAATATAAGTGTATTGTACCTACCCACATTTTAAAAATGTAGTGACTTAAAAATAGTTATTTTCGCAACAGGGGAGAGAAGTATGTTTTCCTGCTCGAGGTTAAGTTTTCTCCTGGGGCACAGCCGAAGGAGAAAACTTCATTAGCTCTCGAGTCCTTAAGGCCGAGAGAGATAAATTAGTTAGCTCCCGAGGCTTGCCAAGGGAGCAGAAATACTTCTATCCATGTTCGAAGCATGAATACTTCGATCCATGTTGCGTATTAAATTTTATCTATGTCTAGTGCACCATGGGTAACAGCTATTAAGTTTGTAGGTATAAAAGTTTTACCTACAAATTCACGTAATTCTAACACCTTAATCTAATATTTAGTTACACATGATTTATTAAAATAAAAATGTTAAACTAAATATACACGTTTTACAACAAAAACTTTCAATATGTAGTTTGTATTTAATTTTAAGACTGTATGATAACCTGAAGTAAGTAGTGTAAGTAAGTAGTAGTAACCTTCCCGAAAAATTAGGTATAGGTAAACAGCGAAAAAACTTTACTACCAACATAATACTTAAAAAATACTTTAAAACAACTTAAAAAAAATCAAGTTGGTATGATTGTTTTTTTTTTTTTTACAAGGGAAGAAACACTTCCCTCCCTGTTATTAGCAATGTAAAGTCCACTTACAATGCAAGTCGTAGATAATAGTTTGTTTTTTTTTGTTTTTTTTTTAAATAAGATTTATTTGGGGCGGAGTTGGGTATCATATGAAAGGGTACGTCAAGCTGATTACAAAAATATATAATTTTTTGGTTATAAGCTTTGATAGGGCGAGCGTAGGCGAGTTTGAAGTGGGTATGAAACTTGTCTCCCTCCTCCACCTCTAGCTCACCTCATGTAAAGTGCAAAAAATCTTCATTCATTTGTTTTCAGCAAATTTGCTGTATAAAAATTTAGTTCGGAAAAAATCCCCAAGTTATTTTATTTGTATTGTCATATCCCAAATATTTACAATCCTTTAACCTCCCCAATATTTACCTCCTTTGACAGATTTCTAATATAAGATTTTTTATTGAGAGGTAAACATTGAATGACAGTAAAAAATAATAAGTAAACCAAGTAAACAACAAATAAATTAATTGAATTAAAAAACGTAGTATATAAAAAGTTCTTTTTATCTTGTAATTATTTTTTAATATAATTATGCTCTTTTTCGATGTATTTATATGTTTGTAGTCCGGTTCAAGGGCAAAAAATACTTTATCAGAAGATTGTTTATGTGTATTGAGAATATCTGACTTATAGAATTAGTAGGCTTGTTAGCATTTTAAAAATAACGCGCTGTAGATGGAAGTCAGTTGTACCACTCAGCATTAAAGTTTCAAGCTATTGTACTCATTACACTTCTCTGTGGTAATACGTAATACTTAATACTTCTCTGTGGAAGTATGTAATACTTAATACTTCTCTGGATGTAATACGTAATAAAAGCATCATCAATGAGGTACTACTTAAACTATACAGTGTTGCCTACGAACCCTCGCTGTGTGCTGGCTAGCACACACTTGACCTGTTTATTTTTCTTTTTATCACCATTTTTTATTTTATTTTTATAATAGTACATTACGCGTCGAGTGTGGAAAGTAGCATTTTGCATGCGAGTGTGGAGTTTACACCCGAGCGATAGCGAGGGTAGTAAAACCACACAAGATGCAGTTTCCGCACGAGTTGCGTACCGTACTTTATCTAAGATTGTTAGATTTTAATAATAAATACAGAAAAATAAAAATCTTCCTGTATGTAAGTTCGTATATTTCTCTTTTGATAAAGATGGCATTAATTCATTAGTTGTATTTTGTACTGAATTAATTGTTTCGGGAGGCGTATTATTCTCCTCATATTCGGCATAATCACTTAAATCACGCATTGGTTTTATAATACTTTTTTTAACAAACATCAAATTTGTTTTGTTAAATGTAAACAAACTCGCTAATCGCGCGTAAAGTTGAAGAATTCTTCTTCTTTACCGCCCTAGAGCGGTAAAGAAGAGGAATTCTTCAGAATTTTTAGTCGCGCATACGCAATGAATACAAGTACGTAAAGAATCACTTTCTACGCATCTAAACAGAGATATAATGTTTATATTTCGTATCAATCGTAGATAAAATAGATTTAAATAATTGTAACAGCATATAAATTTAATTTTATGTTTTGAATTTCATTATACATATATATTACGAAAATCAAAGCTGGCTTTAACCTTTCTCTTCTCTGTCAGTCCGTGCGGGCTTTGCGCAAGCCAGATTTTATAGACATATTATTTTCTGAACAAAATACATATATTTGGTGTGCAGCTAACATTCAGCACATGTTAGAGGTTTTGTTTCATTGAATAATATTGAGTAGAACTGTAGTGATGATTTTATTTTTTTTT
>KZ653364.1:0-10855 GCA_001010745.2 Gerris buenoi
TCGTGGTGAAACATACGTCGCCAATATGTTCCATCAAGAATACGTACAAATCAACATTATCATGCCAGCAGTATAACTTTTTTTTCTCAGTGTATATATTCTGATTCACATTTTTATAGTAATTATGTGACCTTTCATTCTAAAATTACTGAACTGGATATCATAATGTTATTTTGTTTTAATGCTATACAATTTTCATAACTGTTATGAAAAAATCTTACTGTGCATAAAAAATTTACAGATAATTTCAGCTTAATTCTCACCTCGTACGTTTGAGTAGAAAGCACCCAAGTTAGTATTACACTATTGTGTTAAGCATTAATTGCATTTTGTCATGAAAATTATTATTTCTTCACAATTAGCACTTATTCTAATATTTAATCACCTTTGACATGTCACTCATTCTAATAGTTAACCTTTTGTTCTTTAAGTTTCTTCAATTTTAATCGAGCGAAAAAGATGACCCGTTGGTAACATAGTAAGAGGAAATGAATTAACAGACTAGGTATATGAAAAAGTTGAAACTAAATCAAATGAAAAATATAAGACAAAACAAAAATAAAAAGTTTTTTTTTTTTTTTTAGAAATTATAGTAAATGAAACACAAGAATGTAGAACTTTTAATACAAATAAGAGTTCATTGCGTTCTCTAATTAACAAAAAAAAAAAAAATAAAAAAATAAATAAATATAACTAAAAAATTTGAGTCTTGTACCGGTTGCTAAGTTGGTATGACTCTCTGCACTTCCATCTTCCAATGTTGTATCATTTTTCAGTTTTCGGCACTGATGGCTATAGTGACTAAAAGCTGCTCTGAATTTTTCTTCGCTGTGGAGAAACTTTTTTATTTCAATACTTCAAAAATTTGCGTAAGAGGAGTACATAGTCAAAGATGCACAGCACACGTCTTTCCGTACAATTACTATATTTTCGTAAAGAGCTTAATGTTACAACCTTTAAATAGATCATCATCAGAGATGATGATGATAGTGATGATGTTTGATAGATCATCCAAGTGGCAACTGTAAATGAACTCTTATCAACCTGTGTATAATTAGTTGAAAACGCTTCAAAACGGGGTTATAAGATATTTGTGGATAGGCTTGTATATTGTAATGAAAAATAATAAAAGTAAATAATAAAAACATGTTTTAAATAAATTAAGAAAATTATTTTTAGAACAATTTTCTCCTCTCTTAAGATAAAAGTATAGTACACGAAAATTATTTGGCACTTATTTTTTTGCTTTTCTAATTGGTTTAAGAAAACGCAAGAACAATTATACCCGCATTGCATCATGAACAATGAGAACAACACGCAAAACCTCGTGATTTAATTGTAATTTAGTATTGATTTGTCGTGATGTGTTTTTCTTGTAAACGTGATAATTCTATATTTTACTTTCATCGGTGACCATAAAGCAATAAAGACGGGGGTTTTGTAATTTGTATAATATTTATTTCGTATTTGATTCAAGAAAGTAGTTTAATTTAATAATATTTTCTAATATCGTATGATTACTTCATACAGCGTTTTCTATTATTTATCGATTTTATTGGTAATTATTAATTTGTATTGAGACATTTGAATTTACTGTTACATCAACAATCCTATATCTTCTGGGAATTGGACCTCTAAATCCTGTTATAAATTTTCTGTATTTTCTCAAAAAGTTGATGTTTTTTAATCATCAATTCCATTTTTATAATTATTTAATCAAATTCGTCTAAACTTTATTTTGTATTTTTACTTTTCCTCACTACTAATAGTAGGAAAAGTATTGTTTTCACCAATAAATTTTTTTTCGAGATTTCAACGGAATTATCCGTTTTAGGTGATTTAAGACCTCCTGAGTGGTTTTCAGCATGACGTATGTATGTGTGTGTGTGTGTGTGTGTTATCATCGTAGCGCCATAGGTATTTAACCTAGAGAGTTGAAACGTGGCAGAAAAATTAGTCCTTACCTGAAGTGGTGCCACCAATCAACTTTTTCCGCCATCTTGAACCCAGTTCTCTTAGTCAGCAAACATTTAAAAAAATCGTAATAAATCGAAAATGGTCCTGATCGAGTTGAAATTTGGCACGAATGTATCTCTCTGTATGACAAACAAGCCCGCCAAATTGATATTGGCCGCCATTTTGAAGTTATAAATTTTTGAATTTTTAAACTTTGACGGTTAATAATACTTAAATTACATATAGGTTTTTGACTTATAGCATATCGTTGAAACCGGAAAAAAATTAAGGAATAAGTATAAAAAAAAACCGATGAAATTACATTTATTAGTTTAAAATTTATAAGCGAATATAATTATTTATTAGTGCGATGATTTTGATGACGTCAAAGTTTATTTACATTGTCAAATTACCGCCAAACTTAATATAATTAAATAAAATATAGGTATTAAAAATAAGATTTTTTTAAAGAATGATAATAAATCAGTTAGTTTAGAACGGTCACCCATCCAAGTACTGACCACGTCCAATGCACGTCCTTCAGAGGCCACTTTAGTGGCCTCTGAAGTGAGGAAAAGTTCCGAGGTACCACGTACCCGATTTTTTTAGTTTTAAAAGAGAAGAAACCTCAAGAAATAATTTTTAACTCTGAAATTGGGGCCGCTCCTCAAAAATCCAACCAATATTACTGTTGACGACTGTATTACATATAAGTAATTTACTTAATTTCATTTTTTTACTACATTATGTAGAGCGTACTACTAATTTCGTTAAAAATAGTAAATCTTATTAACATTATACAAATCAGAACTCTGCATTAGTAAATCAATAAACGTTAGAAAAACCTTAAATTGTAAGCTTATAAACGGGAGCGTTGATCCTAAACGAAGCGCGTTATCAGTTTAAAACAATTCCCTTGTGAGTAGGCAGATATGGAAAGTAATCAACGCTTCGAGGCAGGTATTATCACAGATCATTCGTGTGTGAAATATTGCGTGCAACACGCATGCTTCACTTGAAAAAGATAAAATGTTACTTATTTAAAGTCTGTCAGGTTTTTTTATTTGGTCAAGTTTGTCTAGAACGGACTTATTAGTTAGTAAGTTGCTGGTAGCTGTAGACATCGCGAGACTTAAAAATCTTATATTCTTATACATATAATAAAAAGTATCTACTTTTTCCCAGCCGAGTTCTGTTTAATGTTTTCATAGTGCAGATAGACGCTGAATTTCATCTCTCTTATTTTTTACTTAGAAATTAAAACTAGGCTTAAAGAAAAGAAAAACCCTCAACTTCTAATTACAGTTATATTACCTTATTAGTCCATGGCTTGACTCTACGTCAAGAAGGGTATGATCGGAAGGGTCTGGTCAAAAATGGTTATGGCCGACGCGACGTTTGCTTCCACTACAGAAAGCATCTTAGTGGGTCTTGTGTGGTGGCATCGTGATTTTAACTCGAAGAAGCAACAACAAGTATACTGACGACTGAAGAGAACGGTATTTTTTTACCTACTTGTTTTCTCGAACGAAGATTATACCTTGATATCTCGGGTCCTCATTCGGGTTAATCAAACAGTTATCTTGGAATCCTAAAGATGTACTTAAATTAGAAATTATCTTGTTTCCAAGGTACGGAAGCATTGTGATCATTCTGAAGTACGAATTATTATTATTTATTTCTTTTTTTGACGAAAAGTAAAAAATTCCTAAACAGAAATATGTTTCCAATATCAGGGCACATTTTTGATCTTGTTTCAGTCTGTCCATAATCATTTTTGTGAAACACCTAAAAACTACTCGTCAGATTTAATTAAATTTGGATGGTGGGTCATAATTAGCCCTCTGTTAGTCATATATACTATTTCAACCTTCTGCGACAATAGCTTTCTCTTTCACATGGTCAAAATTTGTATTTATTAATGTATCTATATCTAAGTTTATTTGAT
The DNA here is from genome assembly GCA_001010745.2 of Gerris buenoi. Taxonomy (NCBI): domain Eukaryota; kingdom Metazoa; phylum Arthropoda; class Insecta; order Hemiptera; family Gerridae; genus Gerris; species Gerris buenoi. The sequence goes on from KZ653364.1 coordinate 3,905, forward strand.
TTTAAGAAATTTGGATGGTTTATCAAAAGTAACCTATAGATGTTTCCAAATTATATATTGAATAAAAATAAATGCAAATAGAAACCTGGTTCAAGCAAAAAACACTATAGATTTTCCGTCATTTTGTACCCATATGACCATTAGTCAATTGTGTGAAGCGAGAAAGCTTTAGGCAATTATTGATAGAGTATATTATTTACTACGATTAAGAAAAATTATTAAATCGTTAATGAGAAAGGGAGGGAAGTCAGTTAAAAATCCCCTGTCACCCAAAACCAAACCATTGACATCTACATTTCCATTGCAGCATATCCATATCTGGATATAATATTCCTCCATCGTACCTCAGTAATTGGGCCCTGTAATGAGTCGCAGGAATCCACCTAAAAAGTACAATTTTCTAAAAATTGTTTAAGAGGATACAGGACCAAATTTAGACTATCAAGAAAAAGTATTTTTTATCATTTTTTTTTTAGATACTATTCCAATTTTGTTTTTGCATAAAAATCTCAAACATTTTCATGAAATGAGGTGGGGAAATTAGTTCAAAAAATCCTTTTTAAAATGATAATTCTTCTATTAAAGAAATAAATCATATTTAAATAATAAAAGAAAAAGAGATATAATGAAAATAATAAAAGAATTTGAAATATTATCTGAAAAAAATACTTTTTATTGATAGTCGAAATTTGGTCAGGTTTCCTCTTGTATGCGATTTTGGAAAATCGTACTCTTTAGGTGCAGGGTTCATTTTGAACAAAACGCAATACTATATATCTTAATTAATATAAGAGTATATACAATAAATATATATGTAGTAGTATACAACAAATGTATAATATAGATAAGTAATACTATAAATATATAAAGATAGAGAGGTGGAGGATGAGAAAAATAAATATTAAATAGGTATTTTTTAAAAGCTCATTTTATATTATTATTTGTTAACGGCCAAATACTTACATATTAGGTCAACATCTTGATCACCTTGTACTAAAGAAACTCAAGGTGGTGTAAAGTCATTCTCGGATTTAGACCGTAAAATACGTCGTTCATTTTTGTTTTTAAAAATAAAAGGAAATAATGTAGAGAATATACCGGGAGATGATATAACGAGAGAGAAGAGAGAGAGGAGTGAGAGAAAAAAGTTTTAACGTGGAAATTTAATTTGATAATCTGTCGAGGGGATAGAGTGGCCGGACGGGGAAGCTGCACGGGTGAGAAGGAGAAGTTGTTTAGTTGAGATGACGGGTTTAATAAGGGGTGGAAGCTTGGAAAAATATATATGTCAAGGTGTAGTAGAGAGTGGAGAGGAGGGGGAGTCCAAATACAAACTGGCACACACCGAGACAGCACCGGCAGGGGAATATTATTGGATAGGAAGGCAGAGGAAGTTAGACAGGACCTCATCCATCATTATTATCAGGCCACTGCAGGACGTCCCAGGGGTGAAAGGCTTCCAGCCTGGGCTGCGTGTGGGTCGAAAACTCTGTATCCGTGTCTCCGTCCTACCTTCTACCCATATCCTTATCTAAGTGTGTGTTTTTTATATATATACATAATACATGTTATCCCGAGTGCTCGAGTGTGAGAAGGGTCCCGTACCGCCATTCCTTCTCCGGCTACCATTGTGCACGTTAGACTCTCGGTACGCTGCTTCTGGGGTTCTGATGGCTGTATTATACTATTATAAGGCTAAGCAACGTTTTTCAAAGCCTTCTATTCTCTTCTATCGTCTTTTTTCTATAAAACCTTCTTTTTTCCTCTCTTTCCGATTTTGGCGTGTCCAGGGATAAGAGGCAGGACGACAGGCGAAGAGGAAAAAGAAAAAATGTGATCAATCCTTATCCCTCCCTTCCCTCTCTACCGTCTTGAAATGATCGGTCTAAGCTTTCCTTTTAGAAAAGGACCTTTTGAAAATTATCCTGGACTCTGTCCTTTTTCTCTTTTTTTGTTCCTGTCCTAACTTAAGAAACCTCCGGACATCTGATGGAAACTTTTTCACACTGCTACTGAATTTCACAGCTTATACAAACCTTAAAACGAATTACCTGTTGAAATGACCTGACTAAGGCATAAACACAATAATTATCTATGATTCTTCTTTTATTCACAAAACACAATTGTCTAATGTCCATAAACACAAATCTTAATTTTTGTGAAATTTGCAGACCAAGAATGTTGAAAAATATACAAAAAGTTACTTACTTCATCTTCATTAGATATCTTCCTTACATTAATATTTAAACTATACAAATAAAGTTATCCGTATAAGCCTAGTCTTAAGTACATAATAATAGCAATTCCATGACATGCGATCCAAGGATAAATAAAAAATATAATATAATCAATAAACAATCAGACATTGCTTAACACTAGAATACCTAACATGAGTCATTTTGACTCACTTACGAACTAAAATTTAATGGATTCTAATCCCCCACTAGAGGGAGAGACTCTACCTGTCAGGAATGCTAACACCAAACACTTGGCTTCCAACCTGCAAAGGATTGAGATCAGGGCACAACGCACTTCCTCTCTAGGAAAGTTGATGTAAACATCAGTGAGTCAGTTTGACTCATGTTAGGTAACACACGTAATTTTTTTTTAGTGAGATGGTGATAATATCGCCTATAAATTACCAAATATTTAAGTTAAATATTGTTATATTTATTCAAATATGTTCCCATTATCTCATTAGTAACTGTTAATCATGATATTTGTAATAATAGTCATAAAAATCTTAAATTTTTTAGTTAGTGAGTCAGAATGACTCATGTTAGGTAATAAGCGCTTAGTTTGAGAGATAAGTATTCCTTTTTTAATTAAATTACCAAACATTTAAGTTAAATACAGTTATGTTTATTCAAATATATTCACCTTACCTTATTAGTAATTGTTAAACATGATATTTGAAATAATAGTCATAAAAATCTTTAATTTTTCAGTAAGTGAGTCAAAATGACTCATGTTAGGTAATAAGAGCCTAGTTTGATAGTTAGATATTCTAGTGTTAATGATATACCCCTAAATCCAATCGGAAAAAATGATAAATTTAAAAATAAAACATATTAATCTCTAAGAACGCTATACGATATAGTATAGGCGCTTAATTAATTGAATAAATTTAAATTCATTTTAATCAAACAAATAGAACAACCTGATTTGATTAAGTATCATTTACTGGTAGTAATTTTTGCTAAGACGTCTAGGTCTATTGAAGAAGGTTTGGTCTTTAGACGCCTATTTGATCTTTCACCCAATAATTTCATGTAAAAGGAACTTATTAAACTAAATCCATTCTAGTTTTGAATTTATGCTGATCCATAATAATACCTAATACGATTTAACTGCGTTTATCCACCTAGAAATTCCGGGATTGACTCCTGTATAATGGTAATATATTCATTCTCTTTTGCCTATTATTCTGTAATTGTGTTTTATCTTGGGTCTTTAATATGATGATATATGGTTGGTTCATGTTATGATTTTTTTAGTCTCATAATTAACTCACAATTCAGATACAAAATGCTGAGACTGAAGAACTAATGGATAAATTGTATTGCTAGATAAATTATTAATTGTATTGTTAGATAAAACATAATTAACAAGTGTTTAACTTATTACTTACAATTAGTTTTCATTCGTTAATTCATATAATGGTGTATTTAAAGAATTATTAAAAATGTTATTTTCACATCAATCAATGTATAAGCCTATTTAGTTTAGAATAATAAACTAGTTGTAAAGATGTTTCACACGTCAAAATAATGTATGAGCTATGAATTCAGAAAGGTGCTGCTAGTGTCTGAGGACTATTCCTAGGTTAGTAAAGGGATCGGATCCTTTTGGTATGGTATAATAAGCCATTAAGTGTCGATCCAGACCTTATAAATAAACTAATTTCAATAATGCTATACCGGTACGGGTAACAAACGTCGGCTATCTCTCTTATATAAAAAATTAAATTTAGTTTTACAAGTAAATATATATTCCACTGAATCTTAATTGCAATATTTGTGAACTAAAACAAACAACGTCAGGAGAGACTGGGGTTAATTGTATCATTACCTGTATCTTCCGTTGTTGTTAATGAATTTCGCAGAGATTTGCGCGGGCCAGTTAACCAATGATTACAGAACTTCAGCACAGCCAGTTGTAAATATATTACTAGCGTATCACACTGGAGAAAAGTCTCTAGTATGGTACATGTAATTTTATATCAGTTGGGTATAATATTTTTTCTTATAGATGCTTTCGTTTAAGCCCTAAACGTGTGGTAGATGAGTGGTGTTATTATTGCTATTATTTCTCTTTTTAAGGTATACCTTATTAAATTTTATATTCTTTATTAGTTTATTATACAATATTCAAATATTACAAAATGGACTGGGGAAAATTGTAACATTATAGGGACGTTGAAACATTTTAAGTTAACTGTTAATTTTTAATTAACTCCTTTAATTATCCTTATTACATTTTTATTCACAAATATTATATTCTTAAATTTAGTTAACCATGTTTTAGCTGAAAAAAAATTCAAATATAAGCCAAAACTTTACTCCATTAGCGAGGTGCGTTGCGATAAAGTAAAGGGAGAATCTAATGAGTTTATCATGAACCGTCTAAGCTAAGCTGGATGAAGATGTAATGAATGGTATGGTTCATTGTACCCTAATCTCTATGTTAGAAGTATTCTGACGTCATTATATGTGCACAAGATTTTATTCTTTTTTTACAATTCGACTTATCTAATTTTTGGTCACGACTCGTGTCTTTCCTTGTACTTATTCTCCAAATTCAATATAGACACTTCGAACAAGGTTTAGAAGAGTCATTGAGAGATCTGTTTTTTATAATAACATTAACAGTTATGTTGGCGCTGAATTCAATTGAATATGGTAGTCCAGGAGATGACATGCAACAAGAAAATGTGAAACACTGTGATTTTCATGTTCCTGAAGTACAAAATTAGTTTGTAGACCGAAAATCAAGTTGATGTTACTTCATAGGTTATTTGTTCGAATATTACTCAAAATCAAAGTGACAAACTCACATTAATTTGATTTTCGGTCTACCAACTAATTTTGTACTCATGATCATAAAAATCACATTGTCCACCATCACTACAATGGCCGGGACATAAGCGCTCTCGACCGGTTTGATATTTTCAAAGGCCAATTGCCAAGCTGTGTCCCGTAGACGAACTTAGCCGTCCGCTTATTCTTGAAAAAGATTTCCAAAAGATTTACTTTTAAACGAAAGTCTAGCTTGATGTTAGTCAGACACTTTTTTCTATGCTATCTCCTGGTCTATAGGAGAGTAATGTAATAGTTATATGACATAGTGATAATGATAAGCCCGCAGTCTAAAGAACTGTTAGACAAAAAAAAAAAAAAAATNTATATGATTAGGAACAATATATTTATTTAAAAATAGTTCTAAATTCTGTAGAAAAGTATCTTCTCGAATTTCACTAGATATATAAATAGAAGTCACATTTAGTATATTATTATTTATTTTAATTGTTAACATTAAACTATTGCATCCGTCAATCGGTAATGTTTCTATGTAAAGTCTTCTATGCAAAGTAATGTTTCTGTTTTCTTTATTGATTTAATTTTTATTAGAACCTACTTATCTAAATTGTAGAAGGTGATCCCTTAAATTTATTTTTATCTGAGGTTACGGATGTATCGCCACTAAAAAANACAAAAGAAAAACTTCAACTACTTATCTAAATTGTAGAAGGTGATCCCTTAAATTTATTTTTATCTGAGGTTACGGATGTATCGCCACTAAAAAATATTCTTACACTTATCAATCTCATTCCCTCATTTTCAACCCAGCACGGTCATTTTCAAGCCTCTGCATATACGAAGATCATTATTTTGTCATATTTTCATCAGAATGATCAATTATTTTAACATAAATTTAATAAAGATTTGCAACTATTTTCGTCCCCTGGCTAAGAAACCCAATATTCATGTTATTTCCTTCCTTTTCTTTAAAATACATAAATTGATAAATAAACTCCCATTTGCAAGAATTCAACATAACTTGACTCAAATATGTATAAATTTACAACATATGTAGTAAAATACTCTGCCAATTAATGTGGCACATAGCTTCCTCGCAAAGAAAAGACCAAATTAAGAAAAATACCTCGATAAAAATAATCAAAAAGTTGGAACGGCGTGGCACTGTTCCAGTAAATATTTAATAAAGTTGGAGAAANTAATGAAAAATGTAAGGAACTTTGTTCCTACCGGGTGTCCCGCGACACCACACGTATTTTTTTAATGTAGAAGTTGAAGCATCCCTTATCTAAACAGTCAATTATTAGTCTAATAGTAAAAAAAGGGGGTCTACAGTTAAAAAAGGGTATGAATAAGAAAAAATTTATATTTTTTAAATAGCGTGATCTATTAGCATATGGTTAAAGAATCAAGCATCCCTAAAATGTGGGAGGGTATAACACGGTTTAGAGGGGGAAATTTAAAAAAAAAAAAAAATCTAGTTTAATTGGTTCTAATCAAAAGGGTTGCTCATACAAATGTCTACAATCTATGTCCTTATGACATTCTTGATAACTCTAATGAGATATTCTCTGTTTCATGGTTTCACTATCATTGTTTCCCATAGCACGGTGTCTACCTCGGTAGTTAATATATATATATATATATTAGCAATGTAATACCGTTTTTGCACACTGCAATAGGCTAAACCATATGTGAGAGACACCAAGGGATGTGCCACGCAAGCGTGACACATAGGAACTGTTCCAACACCAGACAAACGTCACAAAGATGTTGGCTCGGCAAAACGCCATGTCCTGCATCGTTTCGTCGCTACCGACTCATCAGGGGCCCGACGATGCCCACCCAACTCTGGACCTATACCATATCAAGAAAATCATATATAGGACTTATCAGAGACGAGCGTGCTCTC
>KZ653364.1:42420-63344 GCA_001010745.2 Gerris buenoi
GGGGGGGGGGGGGGGGGGGGGGGACCCTTTTAAGTTTGGACGAGGTATTCAAAAATTTAAATAATAGAATAGGCCAGTCAAATTAGACATTAAATTCGCAAAGCCTTGATGTATAGTTCTAATTTTTTTATGTTGTTCGAGCCAGTTAAAATGTGTAATACTAATTTAAATCAAATTATAATCATTATTAACTACGGGAAAACAGACAGAGAAAAAAACCGACTCCAGCGCCGGGATTTAAACCATGGGCCTCTGTATAATAATTATAATTTGAATAAATTAAAAATTATTCTTTCGGTAGTATGAATACTACCAAAATCATAAAATATGAATTTGTGATCCTAAGTTTTCAGCTTCGAAAAGCTTGTGCTAGCTGCGAAATACGTGAAAAACGAACAAAAAAAATTGGACTTTTGTTTCAGCTATTACCATATAGCTCGTAAACTATGTGTTTTACGATAGTAGTTGCTATTACTATTTGTAAAGTACAGTAAATTGGCAGCAGCATAATCCATGGGCGTAGCCAGGGCCCCCCCCCTCCCCCTGACGTTTGGACGGGGTATCCACAAACTAAAAATAGTAGAATAGGTGGCACTTCTTTAAATTGTTACTCCCCTTATAAAAAATAGAGGGGAGTAACAATTTAAAGAAGGTGTAGGGAAAGTTCTTCTTTAGACTGTTACTCCCCTTATAGTACCGAAGTGTATATTCCTTTGTCCAAAAGTATCTTGGACTAAACATACCTTTTTCTTTAACAAACTCTGAATTTTTTAGGTCTTGCTGTATTTCTCGTAAACTATGCTTTATTCGATGTTAGTTGATCTCACTAATTACTATTTCTACAGTTCAAAAAATTTACAAAAATTTAAATCCAACGGTAACTCTGTACGCCTAATAGGTTCCGAGATATGGCACTTCATAAATTGGCAATTGTTTTCAAAAAATGAACATTTTAAGAGTTGTTCTTGCTGTAGATTTTGGGCCACACTTGTTCCTCTGATCTTGTTCTCAGATTAGTTTTTTTGCTAGTTGACCTTTTTTTGGCAACTGGCTACACTAATAATAGCAAAATATTATTCCATATTGGATCCTGTGGCCAATATACTACAATCAAAATGTTTGGATATTCTTCAGGGTAATATCCATAAACATATTAACAGGGTTTTAAATGCAATTAAAGGACACCGTGAAACAGCTAATTCAATTTGGAAGGAGCACTTGCTTCTGCAGATATGATACCAGAAGAATTAAATATTGATCTTCAACCCCCTACTTCGTCCGTGAAGGGCCCTGGCCGCCAAAACATAGCCTCGCCACTCCTCCTTACCCATGCTCCGGCCATCTCCTTCTGGGTCTGCCTCTTCTTCTTCCACCTCCCGGTCTTCCATCCATCATCCTCTTAGGACTCTGCTTTCCTCCATTCACACCACATGTCCTAACCATCGAACTCTTCGAAATAACAATGTCTGGTTGATCCTATAGACCCATCACTTCTTGATTAGTGCGGTGCGGAATCTCCAAACACCATTTTCGCAAGCGGCTCTGTATATCTTCCTTAAGATTTTTCGCTCCCATCTACGGAGGTTATCCTCTTCAGTCCGTACTAGCGTCCAAGTCTCTGACCCAAAGGTGGCCGAGGGTTGGACAAAACCTTTATAAGCCATGATGGGCTTTGCGCTACGGCTTACGTTTCGTGATCTAAAGATGGGATGTAGGGCGAAATAGCTTCTATTTCCAGCGCGATCCTGGCAGTTTTATCTTCTGAGACAGCGTTCCCATCAGTTATCCAGGATCTCAAATACTTGAAATCTCTGACGCTTTCAAATTCTTCTCCTCCGATCCGCACTTTATCCTCCCAGACATTGTTTCTTCTTGATGAAAACATATACTTCGTCTTCTTGGTGTTAATGGCAAGTCCTAATTCTTTGGCTGCTTCCCGTAGTGAAACGTAACTTTCTTCCAAATCTGCACGCCTCCGAGCTATTATGTATGTCATCAGCGAAGGCCATAATCTGGGTCATTTTGTTGTATATGGCACCACCCAAGAGAATCCTTCACATTGCTTTTTCTAATGCCAGATTAAAAAGTGTTGTAGAAACAACGTCTCCTTGTCTCAGACCTTGCATGACCTTGCCGGTGTCACTTCCAAGGTCCATATGTCTTGCAATAGTGCAGTTACTCTATGATTTAAACGCTCTCCTCCATTCTTCCACGATTCTGCTGGGATATTATCTTCCCCCGGTGCTTTATTTGAGTTTAAACTCTCTACTGCTATCCTCACCTCTTTTTCTTCTTCCGTTTGTCGTCTGATAGCAGCCTGAGCTATAAATTTGGCACACTGCAGTTCTTCAGTTTTGATCCACATTGTCCGGCGGTGATCGTAACTAATTTTGGTTAAAATTTAATAGAGCTATTGTGGAAAGAAGATTACTTACATAAATGTTATATCAAATAACCCACATCGAATATATTGTTAATTCTTACCGTAATAGGTATTTACTTTTCTATACAAATTTGTTAGCTGTTATCTTAAAAATAGATTTTTTCGTGACTTATTTAGTTGGTAGGTAGGTAATTATCGAAAACCTGCCTCTAATATATAATATTCATCAATGCGTATTTTACCACCTATAATATTTTAAAATCTAGAAATAATCAAAATCCTGTATGGAGCATTTTGGGATATTATTTTAAAATAAATTAGTGTTAGTACCAAGTAAAATGGTGAAAATTGTGAACAATATACATTATGGATTCATTTATGTTAGTGACTAATAAATGAATAAAAGTGAGCTATTTCTCCTTATTGATAACCCTATACATGGTTGACATGCATTAACAACCAGCCTCTAGTTACTAACCCTATAGTTAAGCCTGAAGAGACCAGTTTTTTTTGGTTTTTTTTATGCATAGATTACTAATGAGAATTCTAAAAATTGTAACAACTGTAAGCAATGGCGTAGATGGGAGGGTCTTGAGGGGAGCTTAACCTCTCCCTATAGTTTAGAAAAATTAGCTTGAGGTTGAAGGTTGATGATGGTTGAGGTAGTAGTCTGCAGTTATAACTTTAGGAACTGTAAGCCTCCCCCCCCCTCGTACTTACTAGGGAGAGCTACAGCTCTCCTAGAACATTTGCCACGGGCTAATGGCTGTAGGCATTTACCTATACAGTGAATGAAATCGCTATACGTTTGATAAATGACTGATTTTAAAATCTAAGGAAGGACGAATCAAATAGCTATAAGTCTAATATTCTATATCTTAAATTTTGACTTTAGTAGGTAAGACTCCTTTGATTATAACTACTTTCTTTTATATGATAGCTTTGGATAAATAAACAGTGAAAGTCTGGTCTCAATCCCAGATTAGCAATCCAATTTATTAATTTATATAACCTATTTTCTTGGATGAACACTTGATAAACTTAGATTTATCGGAGGTACTCATGTTATTGAATGGTACACTAATCGCAGTTAACTGTTAGGAGGTATACTTGCTGTTATATTTATTATAAATTGTTAGATCTCCACNCACCACATGTCCTAACCATCGAACTCTTCGAAATAACAATGTCTGGTTGATCCTATAGACCCATCACTTCTTGATTAGTGCGGTGCGGAATCTCCAAACACCATTTTCGCAAGCGGCTCTGTATATCTTCCTTAAGATTTTTCGCTCCCATCTACGGAGGTTATCCTCTTCAGTCCGTACTAGCGTCCAAGTCTCTGACCCAAAGGTGGCCGAGGGTTGGACAAAACCTTTATAAGCCATGATGGGCTTTGCGCTACGGCTTACGTTTCGTGATCTAAAGATGGGATGTAGGGCGAAATAGCTTCTATTTCCAGCGCGATCCTGGCAGTTTTATCTTCTGAGACAGCGTTCCCATCAGTTATCCAGGATCTCAAATACTTGAAATCTCTGACGCTTTCAAATTCTTCTCCTCCGATCCGCACTTTATCCTCCCAGACATTGTTTCTTCTTGATGAAAACATATACTTCGTCTTCTTGGTGTTAATGGCAAGTCCTAATTCTTTGGCTGCTTCCCGTAGTGAAACGTAACTTTCTTCCAAATCTGCACGCCTCCGAGCTATTATGTATGTCATCAGCGAAGGCCATAATCTGGGTCATTTTGTTGTATATGGCACCACCCAAGAGAATCCTTCACATTGCTTTTTCTAATGCCAGATTAAAAAGTGTTGTAGAAACAACGTCTCCTTGTCTCAGACCTTGCATGACCTTGCCGGTGTCACTTCCAAGGTCCATATGTCTTGCAATAGTGCAGTTACTCTATGATTTAAACGCTCTCCTCCATTCTTCCACGATTCTGCTGGGATATTATCTTCCCCCGGTGCTTTATTTGAGTTTAAACTCTCTACTGCTATCCTCACCTCTTTTTCTTCTTCCGTTTGTCGTCTGATAGCAGCCTGAGCTATAAATTTGGCACACTGCAGTTCTTCAGTTTTGATCCACATTGTCCGGCGGTGATCGTAACTAATTTTGGTTAAAATTTAATAGAGCTATTGTGGAAAGAAGATTACTTACATAAATGTTATATCAAATAACCCACATCGAATATATTGTTAATTCTTACCGTAATAGGTATTTACTTTTCTATACAAATTTGTTAGCTGTTATCTTAAAAATAGATTTTTTCGTGACTTATTTAGTTGGTAGGTAGGTAATTATCGAAAACCTGCCTCTAATATATAATATTCATCAATGCGTATTTTACCACCTATAATATTTTAAAATCTAGAAATAATCAAAATCCTGTATGGAGCATTTTGGGATATTATTTTAAAATAAATTAGTGTTAGTACCAAGTAAAATGGTGAAAATTGTGAACAATATACATTATGGATTCATTTATGTTAGTGACTAATAAATGAATAAAAGTGAGCTATTTCTCCTTATTGATAACCCTATACATGGTTGACATGCATTAACAACCAGCCTCTAGTTACTAACCCTATAGTTAAGCCTGAAGAGACCAGTTTTTTTTGGTTTTTTTTATGCATAGATTACTAATGAGAATTCTAAAAATTGTAACAACTGTAAGCAATGGCGTAGATGGGAGGGTCTTGAGGGGAGCTTAACCTCTCCCTATAGTTTAGAAAAATTAGCTTGAGGTTGAAGGTTGATGATGGTTGAGGTAGTAGTCTGCAGTTATAACTTTAGGAACTGTAAGCCTCCCCCCCCCTCGTACTTACTAGGGAGAGCTACAGCTCTCCTAGAACATTTGCCACGGGCTAATGGCTGTAGGCATTTACCTATACAGTGAATGAAATCGCTATACGTTTGATAAATGACTGATTTTAAAATCTAAGGAAGGACGAATCAAATAGCTATAAGTCTAATATTCTATATCTTAAATTTTGACTTTAGTAGGTAAGACTCCTTTGATTATAACTACTTTCTTTTATATGATAGCTTTGGATAAATAAACAGTGAAAGTCTGGTCTCAATCCCAGATTAGCAATCCAATTTATTAATTTATATAACCTATTTTCTTGGATGAACACTTGATAAACTTAGATTTATCGGAGGTACTCATGTTATTGAATGGTACACTAATCACAGTTAATTAATAATAACTGTTAGGAGGTATACTTGCTGTTATATTTATTATAAATTGTTAGATCACCACGGTTAATTCTCTATTCTTCAATTTATACTATTTTAAAGACGTTGACGTTGATTTAAAACGTTTTGTGTGTTTAAAATATGTAGTAATTGTTTCTTTGACCACCTTTTTAGTTGATCCGTCCATCGACAATTACAGTTTTATTTAGGAAGAGATATTTTTAATTTCAATCTTATCTGCGTCTGCAGATGAAAAGATAATTTGGGAAATCAAATGTGACTTGGATCTTCAATTTTCATTTCATTCATTGCTTTAGCCAGCATTAGATGTATGGAGCCAAGAGTTTAAAAGCCATTCACGTCGCCTTATTCCACTGCTCCATTCATCTTACTATGGGTTTATATACAATTTATCGCATTGCTCATATATTCATTCTGTTTTTATTTACATATTTGGATTCATAATTTCTAAAGGTAGATAAGCTATTATTTTAATCATTCATTTGGCAACGATCATTGTTTCGTTGGTTTGTTGTGAAAATGATGCCATTGTTATTTCATATTTAATGAGGCAGTAGTTTCTGTCATTATTAGTCATCAAATTTGATTTATTACTGTGGATTTTCTGTTGGCCGAGTAAAGAGGTTGTAAGTAAGCAAATACGGGTTTATTTGGAACCTGTTTATGCAGATGAGGCTGAGTTGTTAAGTCAAGGATAATGGTTGTGGAGAAGTCTTTGCCTTCATCTTGCAAGACGTAGAGGGGAGAGAGATAGAGGACGAGAAGAAGGTAAGAGAATGTTTATGAATGTAAAGGAAGCGAGGTGTCTCGCCACGGAGACGGCTTAGTTTCCTAGTTAATTGATTAGCGTTCTCCTCGGCAGCCTGTCGCTGCTCGTAATCGCCGGATTCCATCTAGTTTAATTTTTCGAGGAGCACTTCTTGTTTGTGAAGAGGGGTTCTACATTCTACATAAGTCGGATTTAAGATAATCGAACCGGAGTCGAGAACACGGTAGCAGCGGCGGATCTCCCCACTGAGGTGGCCGGAAGAGACGGGACAAGTGCGTCGGGACAGAGTGGACCGAAGACGTGTCGCCGGATTGGTCGGAGTGCGGGCCAAGGAAGCTATGGGTGGACCCGAGCCGAGTTAGGGAGGGGTGCTGGGCGTAGCGCCGCTAGCTCCGCCCATCAACCAGTCTTAGCCGCTCCGTCAACATGATCACTATGAACTATAACTGTTACTCGGACTATAATAACTACGAAGAACCTTATCAGAATTATAACGAACATTCTTACTATCCTCAAGAGCAGTATAGTCAAGATAATATAGTGTCCTTTAACGGTCTGTCTTATACCAACTTAGACTTTCAACAGAATTACAAAGAAGACGAAAGATTGTACCATCAGGAGCCGCAGACTTATCAGCAAAATTATCAGCTTAAAGAAGAACAGTACCAGCCTCCGCCTCTTCCTACTTATAAGTGGATGCAAGTCAAACGCAACGGACCTAAACCTACAGGTTAGTAAAAAGCATTCTTCTTCTATAAACTATAAACATATGCTTAACTTTTTTTTGAACTAGGTTGTCTTAGTTGTAAGAAATTACTTAAAATTATAAGTATGGATCAGCATGTCAGAAAACCTTGCCCTCTACATAAATAATCTAAAAACTGTATTATCCACTAAACTCTAAGCTGTTATCAGTTTATCAACATTTACAGGTTCTGTTAGTGAAGCTAGGGAGGTTACAGTCTCTGTTTTACTTTATATAGCAAACCTTTTTATCTGTAACAGATCGCTTCCATCTCCCATTAGTATAAATAAATTCAAAAAAGGCAAATAGGACTATACTAATAATAAGAGTCTCAAACTCATGTTATTGACATTCAAGCCCCTTTCAGTTAAAAAATTTTAGACCGGAACTAACTCCTATTATTTAATAAATAATAGGATTATCCGTGAACTAACTTTTCTCTTAAGCGATTAATTCTTCTTCAATGAACCTTTCACTCATCATGGTAGCTAATACCTACAAGTAAAATTATATCTAGTGAAAATGGTTGCAATACACTGAGGAAAAATAAAACCATATAAGTATTTTTTTCTTGTTTAAAAAATAACTTAATATTATAATTTAACTGTTCGATTATTTATCCTCAGTCTAATTAACAGATTACAAAATATTGAAATTTAAAATGAAGTAAAACATTCTTAAATCCGTGTAATTGCACAAGGCTTTGCTTAAAAATCAAGTTTTATAATGATGTTTAAATCTCTCTTTTATCATTTCGAAATTAATAGCAATTTGAAATATACTATGAAAATAATTATATCATTTATTGAATATACTTATATTGAAATAGTCATGCTACAAAGTAGCATAAAATTTGTGATTTATTTATTTTATTTTATTTATTTTTTTTTTTTTTGCTTCCGAGCTTACCGAAGGTCGGAAGCTATGCGATCGTTCTTAAAACGAAACATTTTTAGGTCACCGATTTCAAAAATTCCAAGACAGAAATCCGTTTCAGACATCAGGGATCATTTTTGGTTCCGTGTCTGTCTATTGGTCTGTCGGTCGGCCTGTCTTTCAAATTTTGTGAACCGCCAATCTTAAAAACTACACGACCTATTTTAATGAAATTTAGGTTGTAGGTCATAATTAGCCCATTGTTGGTCCCATATAAGTTTCAACCATCTGCAACTATTTGTTTCTCTTCCGCATGCGCACAAACATACATTTATTTACACCTACAGCTTCAAAAGTACTTCTCAGAATTGAATGAAATTTTTATAATTTATTGAAAGTAATCAGCGCTCTTTAACTTTTGCTGAATTGTTACTTTAATTCATATAAAAATCAAAACAAGTTTGACAGATTAAAAAAAAAAAAACAGGGGAAAAATTAAACCAATTAGTCGATAATGGCTTGCATAAGCATAAAATCAATAAAGTACGTAGGTAGGACGTGAGGAAGCTATGTGCCACACCAATTGGCTGTCTATTTAAAAAAAAAACAATGATAATCACATTTATAAAATTACTTTTAATAAATGGCCAAATATGCTGTACTACAATAAAACAATTATTTCCTGAAATTGTAGGTACTAATTCATTTAAAATTAGAATAAGAAAATTATTTCAAATCGGACGGATATATATATAATTGGACAGTATGTACAGGTGTTATTAAAAGTAAAAATTTGCTAGGGTAAATGTAGCCAGGTATGTGTATTTTTTACATATATATACCTACCTATAAAATATTACACATATATATATATTCCTACATATATAAGGTTCAATATTATTTATTAAATATATTATCAAATAAATCAAAATAAAAAAAGTACTGTATTTATTTTGATATTGCTAATAATCTTTTGGTGCTTCACAGTGTATAAATGTTGTACTTTTTATTATAAACTATGTAGTATAAAGCCAACAAATAGGTAAAAATATATATATGTATATGCATACTTAATGAGTATTTTTAATTTGTAATAGAAGAATTACTTCTCAGTGATTGATTCTTTACTAAAATCACTCATAAATAACTATAAGTTATTACAAATTAAACAATAAATAGAATGTGGTTATATTATTTTTATAAATATATATTTACCTTATTGTCTGTAACAGATCGCGCCCATCTCCCATTAGTATAAATAAATTCAAAAAAGGCAAATAGGACTATACTAATAATAAGAGTCTCAAATTCATGTTATTGACATTCAAGCCCCTTNTATTTGACTCTAGCCGCTGACACTATTGATATAGAATTGGAAGAATTTTTTATCAATTAGTTGTCTAAATCTCTTAATTTTTTCATATCTAAAGCGCTTGTGTCAATTACACGCCCTGATGAAAATGATTGTATTTTTATTCAGCGGCACGCATGTATTTCATATTAGGTACTCAGAGCTTTTGACACATGCAATTCTTTATTCAAAATATATCCTACCCGTTCTTTTCAACACTTGTCTCAAGTATCATAAATTTACAATTTTTTATTATTTTTTGTTCACCCACAAGCCTAGTTTGTGGACGGCATTCCAGTAAGACATCTTAAAGAACTGCTAAAATATACCTGTATAACTTTTATTTTATCAGTTTCTCAGCTGGAGTTCAAATTCATCCAATCATTTCTTAGCTACCGGAATAAGAGAAAGAGAATCATCATATACTTTTATAAACGAATTAATTATTTTTATTTATTTATTTTTCATCTGTTAAAAAAAATATATAACTTAAAACTTAACGATATGGAATTAGTATAGGAATAGGTATCTGGCCAATACTTCTACTTCAACTCATCAGCTGCACATAAAACACTATTCAAATGTTATGCCTAATGTCCGTATTGTAAAATGTCTAGTAGAAATCGTCTACTAAACATTTTGGCAATCGTTTTTTAGGCAATTTGATTGTTGAATCTATATTCTTTACGTTTAAGACGCTAAAAAAAAGAAATTCAAATTTATTTTGTTATAGTAAAAATATTAAGCACAGTGGCACGGAAGGAAAGAAAAGTACTAATTTTAATGAATGTCTGATTTGAGCGCTTTTTATGTTAAATTTAACTAGTGAAGCTATAATTACTATTTTTTCCATGATTATGAAAAGTACTTAATAGAAGATATCAATGAATTTCTATTTAGGCTTTTTATGTTAATTTTGACTAGTAATGTTATAGTTAGTAAATTATTCTATTATGAAGAAGAAACTAATTAGTAGATTTTAATGAATGTCTGATTTGGGCAGGTAATATAAAATTTTCCTTGTAATGTTATAATTAGTATTATTCAATTATAAGAAAAAATATTGGTTATATGCGTTAGGTGCAATTAATGTCTCATTTGAGTGTCTAAGTTAATTCTCACTGTAGTAACGTTATCATTACTAAATTATAATATAATATTATAAGAAATTGGTAGTACAAAAGATATAGTAAGTACAATGAATGTCTAATATATATTTTATTTATTTATTTAATGTATTTTTTACAATTAACATACAATAATTATAAATTACAAATTCTTACATAAATAGTTATACAGTAGTTACAAATTAACATCAAAACAAGTCATAAGAGCCCCCAAGAAGGAAATCCTTGAAACAGGAGGCTCGTGTTCACATATTTAATATCTAATATCATTCATTTTTGTTGTAAATGTAGTTTCATTTTATTTAATCTATTTATCTTAATTATTTAGTTAATTAATTATTATTATTTATTTTTTTAATTATTTATGTCATTACGAGTATATAGAGTTGTGCGGTTATAAATAAAAATAAAATAACTTTAAACATGTTATTTAGATTAGTAATCGAAAAGTAAATCAAATAAGTATATAAAATAAGTACATAAAATAAGTATATAAAATAAGTATATAAAAATACTTAACAATAATAAATATATGGAAAACCAAAAAAGTTCATACATCATACATGAATCATATAAATGCTATATTTCTTGTGCATCTACCGTTGATAGCCAATTGTTTACTTCTTTTTTAAACTTATTGTAGTATTTTATATCTACTATGTTCCTTGTGCATTCTGGCAAGAGATTATACAAATTTGGAGCTACAACACTGGCATGCCTCTGTAGTAAGTTTGTATTGCAGGTAATATTAGTAACTTTTTTATTAATTTTACTTCGAGTTTCATAGCTATGATTTATATGTTGTTTGTCATTTTTGAAATAATTTAGTAGCACTGATTTCTTAAATAATTGTGATATTTTAAAAACAGGAAAATCTGAAAATAATTGATNTTTTTTTGTGAAAATCAATGAGTGATTTAAGTGATTATGACGAATATGAGGAGAATAATACGCCTTCCGAAATAATTAATTCGGCACAAAATACAAACTAATGAATTAATGTCATCTTTATAAAAAGAGAAATACGAACTTACATACAGGAAGTTTATTATTTTTTCTGTATTTATTATTAAAATCTAACAGTCGTAGAGTAAGTTGCAATGCTCGTGTGGTTTTACTACCCTCGCTATCGCTCGGGTGCAAACTCCACACTCCTCACTCGCATGCAAACTGCTACTTTTCGCACTCGCACTTGCATTATACATACCTATACTATGTAAAGTGAGGATTATTTAACTTTCATATAATTTATTTTTCCTGGTAAAAAGCAAAGTCTAATTTGTAGCAAAAATGTATGATACTTTGTGTTTACAATTGCTATTCTTAAGTTAGATTAAGATAAAAAAAAGTAGCATCTTTACTACTGTTCTGTCTTTTGAAGTAGCTATTGTGGGTAAATATACTCAAACTTCTAAACCTTTGTCAGAGTGGCTCTGTTCAATTTGAAGAAATCCTATAATGTATAAAACTGCTAATTTATAATATAACAGATATTATAAGCCAGCCTATTTCTGGCTATTTTTAGTCACATTATTTAAATAAAATAATAAATATTGATATTTAAATATATATGTANGATTAATCGGAACATTTGATATTTTTCACCATGATTGTTAACAAGTTGAATTGAAAAAATGAGTTTAAACTATTTATTGCAATCTAAAAATTTAAATTGTAAAACTAAGCAAAAAATATTTTATTTTCGTTTGATTTAAATTAATAAATCCACTACACTACAAATTAACTAAAATGAAACTACTACGATGCTATCGCTACGACTGCTAAAATACGACTGTGAATATATATATATATATACTAAATAATGATCCGTTGTCCCCCACTTTTTAGTCCTTCTAATTACAAATTAAGCTGTTCAGCTTGTATCTACTTGATTTAAAACACATTATGCTACATCTCTCTCGACCTGTCCTACTGTACTAAAATATGTAGTTGGATTTAACCTCTCGTTTTTACTACAGCATAAATAACCTGACATTTAACAATCATTAGTAGGTACTCAATTCTCTCTTGATAATCTTTTTAAATATCTTTCAAAATATAAGTTAGATGTGTTTATTTGTCATAGCCCACAGAAAGGGCCCTTCTTTTCTTAATTTTATTTTTGTCATTAATTTTTTATTGTACAAATAATTATTGCTTAGTTACTGTGTTATAGCTTAAAATGTATCAAAAACCGTCGCTAACTTCTTTGAACGCTTGAATATTAACATTTTTATCTTTTATGTTAAAATTAACTGCTCAAATAACTGCTTTCAGCTAAGAAATACATTTTAAATTCTTAACTCAGTCTTAAGCAAGTTTTAAGTATACAAAAGTAATAGTGATTTGATCGAAGTATTGAAATTATGGTCCAATAACTATATAATATTATTGCTAATGTAAAAAAAAGTGCTAAGCAATAAAAAGAATCGGAGCGAATACAAAGGAACTGATATTACTGATACAGGCGACTGATTTTTAATAGTAACTGAGTTGTTTCTACAATCTTTAGTATGGTAAGAGTAACAAATAAAGAAATAAAAAAATAACCAGATTTCACCCTGCTTTGTCTAAATATTTCATATTGCATAGTTCATATAAATATGTTTATCTACGATTGATACGTAGTATAAACATTGTATCTCTGTTTATAGATTCGTAGAAAGTGATTCTTTACGCACCTGTATTAATTGCGCATGCGCGTCTCATAAATGTGAAGAATTCCTCTTCTTTACCACCCTAGCGCGGTAAATAAAAGAATTCTTCAACTTTACGCACGATTATCGAGTTTGTTTACATTTAACAAAACTAATTTTCTGTTTGTTTAATTAAAGTAACTGTCTTCAAATGACGTTATTAAACTTAACACCATCTTTAATTATTATCATATGTTAATTCTGTTTGACGGATTTTTTTCCAGGTGTATAATAAATACTCAAAAACTTATAGTTTTCATATATTTTTTTTTTTATTCAGAGACGTTTCGACCCTTCTCTAAGGTCATTTTCAATCCTTATAATTTTGATTCAAAAATATATTTAGATGATGTATCAATTATTCCTCAAAGAAAGAGTTTGTCAAAAATTAAAAAAATCTAATACTTTACATAACACCCACTTAGTACTCAGTCACAAATGTTTACAAAACACATTAAAATAAATATATAAAACTTCAACATTACATATTACAACTTAGCAAGAGTACTCTCTATTAAAACATTTGTGACTGAGTACTAAGTGGGTGTTATGTAAAGTATTAGATTTTTATTAATTTTTGACAAACTCTTTCTTTGAGGAATAATTGATACATCATCTAAATGCATTTTTGAATCAAAATTATAAGGATTGAAAATGACCTTAGAGAAGGGTCGAAACGTCTCTGATTAAAAAAAATATATATGAAAACTATAACTTTTTGAGTATTTATTAAACACCTGGAAAAAAATCCGTCAAACAGAATTAACATATGATAATTAAAGTAACTGTTTATATCGAGATTTTAGTGAAAAAGAATGAGTGATTTAAGTGCGATTATGACGAATATGAGGAGAATAATACGCCTTCCGATATAATTAATTCGGCACAAAATACAAACTAATGAATTAATGTCATCTTTATAAAAAGAGAAATACGAACTTACATAAAGAAGTTTATTATTTTTTCTGTATTTATTATTAAAATCTAACAGTCGTAGAGTAAGTTGCAATGCTCGTGTGGTTTTACTACCCTCGCTATCGCTCGGGTGCTAACTCCACACTCCTCACTCGCATGCAAACTNAAATGCTTAATTCTAACAATTAAATGTATAATTGATTACTATTTAATTATGTAAATTAAATTGATGCTAATTTAATCAATTGAACTTAATTTGATTTAATATTTATGCATTTATGTAGGTATTTGAATGCGGAACCATGTTGATAATTAGTTGTCAATTAGTATTAAAAATGATTGAACATTATGAAGACAAAACTGTTTAGAAAATCATGAAGTCATCAATCAATTTCCTTTATTTATATTTATAAACATAACGCATTAATGTACAGGATTCTTGCTTTGGTAACACTTAAAAAAATATTATTCTGATTTTGAAAATGTTGGTGAGTAATTGAATGATAAAGAATTAAACTCATTCGGCTAAAATTTGGTACCATGAAATGATCACGCTATAATGTAAGAGTGTTATCATTAACAAATTGTCTGCCAATTTGTGTAGCACATAGCTTTCTTGATCCTATTTCGTATATTTTAATGATTTTAAAAAAGTTTTTTAAAGTCTTCTCCTTCATAATAATTTCTCTTACATTAGTAAGTTATCTTTAAACAAACCATCTAATTAGAAACTTCATTTCTTTCTCTTCATCCATGCTGCTTGTTGTTTAAGTTAATACTAAAAGCGGCTCGAGGAGAAGGAAACAGAAATCTTATTAATATGAAGGTATAAGGAGTGCAGTGAAGTATATGAAGCCGTGGCAGAGCTGTTCGGCTGCCCAACTGCTGTCGAATTAACAGCCACGATACCTTCTTATACCGGCACGTCAAAAACTTGCTTCCACAACTTCCATCTCTCCCCGTGAAACCTGCGCACCTTCCAATAAGGATTAAACATGTTATACGGAGAAACACAACCACTACACTGTCTTTTTAGTTAATCACATTCTTCTGATAATTATCTTCTTTTCTTCTCAACTTCTTTTACTCTAATTGATTAAAATGCTTAAATTTAACATTATAATTGACTCTAGGAAAAACAAGTTTTGAAAAAAAATTGGTTTAAATTTTTGAATGTCTGTTCTAGTTTAAGAGGTGTCGAACCCATTGGTTAAAAATATAAAGCACTTTAATTTCAACCTCCCAGCTTTGAAGGTTTGGAACCCAAGTGAACTAAATTTTGAGTGTCCTCATTAATAGCCTCATATCTTCGAAGGGATATCTTCAAAAGAGGCAGAATTTCGAGTCTAAACACAACCTAATATCTTTAAAATGCATTTGGTCAATGTGAATATAATATTCTCACACACCCATAATTTAGATTTTTGACGCATCTTACATATTATAGACACTCACTACGATCCTCGACTGTGTTTTTCTCCAATGCAATGTGTGATAGTGACTCATCATGTCCACCAAACAACGTCTTTACACAGAAATCGTAATTTGAACAATTGATAGTACATTTTTACTTCCATGAAAATGGAAGTATGGTGATACCCTCCAAAACGTGATTCCTAGATCTCTATGAAGGAGGGGTCTTAAGAACCCGGGGGTATCATGGAAATCCGTTTCATATACATGTATGTCTGTGCGTACGTATGTATGTACGTACGTTCGTACGTACGTTCGTTCGTACGTTCGTTCGGATCTTTAAACCTCTATAACATCGCTTCAAGACATCGTATTGAGATGCGGTTTTCAGCATTTTTTAGAACTTTTGTCGGCAAAACTGATGGCACAAACCACATTATCGTAGCTTACGACGTTTCGGAGCTACAGCCACTTAAGCACGAAATCGGTCTGTCGACGATAACTTCAGTTAGCTTTATTTGATTTCAATTTCCTTTGGGGTGTATATGTGTCCTATATAGTAGATTGTACCTATACTTTTTGAGCACAATCGGACAAGTGGTTTGGAAGATATTGACATTTTAGTGTTTTTTTAAGGGTTTTTTCGGTACCTAATTACGGGTAAACTGTAAGTCGTATCGAAAAGCGGATAGCACCAGCGGTAACTGATTTTAAAAGATCTACAACTTTGGTCCTATGACTTTTTGTCGTAGGACCATCCCTTCTACCTTAAATAGGGACATGTTTTTATTTTTGTTAAATTTTTGACTTTGAGCTCTTATATCATGTTCAATAATTGACCGATTTAATTTCTGATTGAGGTGCTAAAACCGCACATTAATGCCCTTTAAAACGAGTATTTATTATTGTAATTGTTTGTAGTACTTATAAAGAAGAATCGAAATTTAAAAGTAAAAAAATACTGTGTTATTTACTTTGTAAACAATCCTTTTTAACAGCTGATTTTAAAATTCTTTTATTATTATATTATCATATTCTATAGTTAATAACAAGTATAAAGAAAATATAAACAAACGTTGAATAATAAAGTTTTTTGTTATAAAGGATAAAAATTAATCAATTTGTTTTGTTTTCGCATAAACGATCCTTGAACTCTAGGTGTAAACAAACCTCCTTTCTTTTAATTCAGTTTAGCTCTTAACATCAGAACGGATCACATATCTTCTAATCTTTTTACATAGGTACTACCGACATTTATTAGGGTAACATTTTTTATGTTAAATATATTTTTTTTATTGTGTTGCAAAACTATTTATAATCAATATTAGCTGTTTGTACGATGTAGATGTAGTTTATACAGAGTTCTCTCTTGCTCACCCATTGACACGGCAACATTTCATGGAAGTCATGTGTGGGATTTCCACACCGGTACTTGTACTCGTGAAGTCAATCCAGTAACCTCAAGATTATCTGAAGAAGGCTGCTTTAGAACAACCGAAACCGGTCAATTTTTCAAATTACTATTTTTGTGTGAAGACGTAGTTTGGTTATTAAACTACACCCTACCTACACCTCTTTCATGATGGTCACTACGATCTCGTATTCATGGCTGACGGTCTCGTATACTCACTAGGTTTCGTGACAGTGTATTTTAGATACCTTATGAGCTTTGTGATCATTCCGAAAAACGGATTTTTTGTCCAAAATTGAATTAAAAAATGACTAAATAGAAATTCGTTTTAACATCAGGAAACATTTTTGGGCTCCTTTCTGTCCGTTGTTCAATTTTTTTTTTAACTACATACTCCTTTTTCTATAAAACTTCTTAAAACAACTCCTATTCCTATTGTTATAAAATTTGAAATAGCCCACCGTTTGTTTTTTATTACTTTCAACAATCTGCGTTTATTGATTTATTTCTCGCGTATACACACAAACGTTAGCTTGAGGTGCAATTTTACAATTGTTGATAACTTGCAGAGAAGTTATTAAAAATTTAGATCGATCAATTACTTCTTTTAACATTTAGTACGACTATAATAGACATCATCAGAAGTCCTATAGGTAATTATTCACGAGTTATCACTGAAACAAATGTCTTACCGAAGTAGGTTTTTACAAAAAAGTACATTTTAAATACGGTTTAATTTTATGTAATTTTAGGTTCTAATTATTTCGAATTTTTCCTCTTATATTCACGTCTTTGCTTTGATCGTTATTTATTTTTTTCTTTACCTAAGCGCCATTTAGAGAAGTGTGTATTTATCTTGGAAGATAATGAAATAGAGATACTAAATACATATCTCGTCGTGACGCCGTATTGTCAGATAATGGGCTGATTAAAACGTCACCTCTATTCAACATGTCACCTGGATGAAAAATTACCCAATCAACATCGACAATTACTTCTCACATACAAGGGAGAGAGTGAGTGAGAGCAAGTGAGAGAGATAAAATTAAAGTAGGATTAATTTTATTATACAAAAAAAAAAATTATTAGCATGCAGCCCAAGATTATATTATAATGTTCTCAAAAATTCTAAATCCCTGCATTATGTGATTATATTAATTTAATTTACTGTAAATGTCAATTTTAAAATGTAATACTATATTCATTTAAAAATTAATGAATGCAAGATTTATTCTTAAATGCTTAATTCTAACAATTAAATGTATAATTGATTACTATTTAATTATGTAAATTAAATTGATGCTAATTTAATCAATTGAACTTAATTTGATTTAATATTTATGCATTTATGTAGGTATTTGAATGCGGAACCATGTTGATAATTAGTTGTCAATTAGTATTAAAAATGATTGAACATTATGAAGACAAAACTGTTTAGAAAATAAAATCATGAAGTCATCAATCAATTTCCTTTATTTATATTTATAAACATAACGCATTAATGTACAGGATTCTTGCTTTGGTAACACTTAAAAAAATATTATTCTGATTTTGAAAATGTTGGCGAGTAATTGAATGATAAAGAATTAAACTCATTCGGCCAAAATTTGGTACCATGAAATGATCACGCTATAATGTAAGAGTGTTATCATTAACAAATTGTCTGCCAATTTGTGTAGCACATAGCTTTCTTGATCCTATTTCGTATATTTTAATGATTTTATGCTTAAAAATCGCTTGACCAAACATTGGGTAAGGGCAGTTTTAAACCACTCCTTAAGGGTGAAAATCGGCCCTAAAGGGTAAAATAGAGTGTTATTTGGATTTTTGTACTGATGGGTGTGTTAATGTTATATAACTACTAGTATTATATAACATTTATTCATGGATAATCAAAAACCAGCTCTATTTTTATTGAATTCTAGTTATTTGATATTTCCAATTTTAAAATTCCAATACAGATATCCGTTTTAGACATAAGGAACGTTTTTGCTCCCGTGTCTGTGTGTCATTTTATTTTTGCGAACCATCATATCTTAAAACCCGTCGGCACTCTCAAAATGTTTGCTAAATTGATACTTAGGTATATTCATGTAAAATATCAAAACAGATTTAAAATAAAAGTGGGAAAACTAGAACTACACTAAAACTAGAATGATTATAATGGTTTG
Source organism: Gerris buenoi (assembly GCA_001010745.2). NCBI lineage: Eukaryota > Metazoa > Arthropoda > Insecta > Hemiptera > Gerridae > Gerris > Gerris buenoi. The sequence continues at coordinate 61,499 of KZ653364.1, forward strand.
CACATAACATCATTTGCGTCAATGGCGTAATTATGGGCCCGCACGCGTGCGGGCCCACGGTTCCAGGGGGCCCACAAACCAATGTCGAATAATTGTTTAATTTTCCCGCTTTCAAAAATTTTGCGGACAGAAATTAATTTCAAACATCAGTTCAGCCATTCAGCCTCTGAACTTCTGAAACGCTTTTAATGCAATTTATTTTGTTGGGTGGATTCACTCAAAATGTGGGATAACTGAGCAATAAAAACATGAAAACCAGTAATAGTACATTACGCGTCGAGTGCGGAAAGTAGCATTTTGCACCCGAGCGATAGCGAGGTTAGTAAAACCACACGAGCAATGAAAAATGCCGTTTTCGCACGAGTTGCGTCCGTACTTTACCTACGATTGTTGGTTTTTAATAATAAATGCAGAAAAAAATAATAAACTTCCTGTATTTAAGTTCGTATTTCTGTTTTGATAAAGATGACATTAAAACATTAGTTGTATTTTGTACCGAATTAATTATTTCGGGAGGCGTATTATTCTCCTCATATTCGTCATAATCACTTAAATCACTCATTGTTTTTTACAAAAAACACGACATAAGCAGTTACTTTTATTAAACAAACATCAAATTAGTTTTGTTAAATGTAAACAAACTCGCTAATCGTGCGTAAAGTTGAAGAATTCTTCTTCTTTACGGCGCTAGGGCGGAAAAAAGTGGAATTCCTCAGAATTATGAGACGCGCATGCGCAATNCCCCCCCCCCCCTTACAAAAACATCTGTGTGTTAAATTTGCTGTGCAACGAAAATCGGCGCAAAATAATCACGCACACACACATAGTCAATACCTACATGTTTTGTTGATATTGTTTATGTTGATGAATAAATTTTGTGTTACCTTGTGTGTCAGAGCGTCTATACTGCCACGCAAGCCCCTACAGCGCAATTTTTTATTGGTATAGATCCAGCTTAATGTGTAACTATCATTTAGACGTGACATTATCACCTTTACATACAGATCTGTGATTTTATTTATTTTTCAGTGGTAAAAAAATATAGGAGGGGTAATCAAGTAAAAGTAATTAGTACCATTTTTACATTGGTTAATATTAAATAAAACCCTTCTGCTCTCATGCAAAATCAATTTGCATTTCATAATAGTTTATATTCAATAAAATATTTCACTAGTTATTTCAATGTCAATATGGAATGCCAAAACTTTTATACACAAAGTATAATAATTTGATATGCCATATAACACCATTAAGGTAGAATAATAGGTTTCTTTTAGAAAAATCGTAAAAAAAGCCTGGCTCAATTTGATTTGAACAGGTTTCTTCCATTTAGGACTCCAAACATATAAAAAATTGACTAACAAAAATTACCTTCATTTCATAATTATATTTCTATTTGTTTTTTTGTTAAAAAATGTGAAGCTTTATTTTCTGGTTCAAATTATTATTTCATGCCATGACATCATATAAATCGATATTTGTCAATTATGGTCCAGGGTTGTGTTTCACGGTGATATTTCTGCAAACATGTACATATTAAAAAAAAAATTAGAAGTTTTCTCCCCTATTGAAAAAAAAGGAATGATATAAAACTGAATATTTTGAGTTCCAAAGAGGGGAAGCTAAAAAATTACTTAATTTTAAGGCGCCACGGCAAAAAAACAAAAAAATATATTCTTATCTTTTGAGTCTTCAGGGGTTTTTTTATAAGTTAAAATTAATAAAAAAGAAAGCTAAGCATATGCTTTTTTTATATATTAATATTTATTTGGTTATATTTCATCTCCTATTTGAGACATTTTCAAACCTGAACATTGTATTGGTGCTTGTTTCTACAGAAATTTGG
>KZ653364.1:67409-86257 GCA_001010745.2 Gerris buenoi
CCCCCCCCCCCCCTCCCACTCCCTCTACCCGTAAGCTGGGACCGGGAACCCAGTGGACCCATATATAGGGCGCAGGATGGCTCTCGGCGGCCCTGGCCCTGTATGTAAAGTAATAGGTGTACCAGGGCATTTGGCTACTTTTTATATTGTGTGCGCATTTTATTTATTAGTTATTTTACTTATTATTAGCGCAGCTTATTTATTAGTTAACTTGTTGACAAATTTTGATGTTTGGTTGATAGTCTGCTAACTTGTTTATTCGATTGATTTTTCAGCTTGTTATTGGTCAGTTAGGCTTTTGATTTTATTACTAGTTTTCGTTAGCTTGTTAGCTTGTTCATTATAGTTTACTTGTTAGGTTATTTACTTGTCACTTTGATTGATTGTTAGCCTGATCCTGACTTGATTATTAGTTTTTATGTTAGCTTACCTTCTTTATTTGTCTTCTATGTTATTTTTATCTTGTTGACTTGTTTATCATTTTACTCGTTAGGTTAATTACTTGTTACTTAGTTTTATTGTTAGCATGTTGACTTGTTTATTATTATAGTTGAGCAATTATTTAATAATTGGTTGTTTCGACTGAGATTGTGTCGCATCACATCACATAATATCAAAGTTTGCTCGTTATCTTGAAGATTTGTTTTTATTAGTGACATTTTTAGCTTATTAACATCTACGTTTCATGTTTCTTTATAACTACGTTCTTCTTGTCAGCTTTATGAAGTATATAGTTTTTTTTTTACGATGCTTTATATTTATTTAGTTTTAGTTTTGATTTCAAATATGTGCATTAAAGCAGTTTGGTCAAAAATAAGGAACATTTTAATGTTTCCCAATTCAAAATGTCCTCAAACGAAATGTGTTTCAGACATCAGTGAACAAATTTGGTCGTCTGTTTGTTGTCTGTCGATATGTCTCTCTATCAATCAAGATTTTTGGAACGCCTATAGTTTGATTACTACTAGTCTGATTTGGTTAAGTACTTCTTAGTTAAAAAAAGGCTACAAATAGTCTCAAATCAATTTCAACTTTTTGGCGCAAATTGCTTCCTCTCACGCCGTCAATCTATTTTTTAGTATTGCTACTATATGTACCACTTATTAAATAAAATTAATCTCGTTATACTTTTATGTACACGTATGACCTGTGACCACTTGTTCATGGACACTAACTTAGTATTTCTAATGTAACAATTCTATTGAGCAATTTGAAAACTAAGGGTAGAAACTACTGTTGCTAGGTTTTTGTATGTAAATGAGTGATTAATTGATTATGTTAAAACTGTGAAATTAAGCGACCATATTTTTTAGGTATTTTTAATTGTTTAGTTTAAACATTTTTAAAAAGTATATACTAGACACAAANCTTGATATTCGGAAAAATTTCGAGTTGGTAATGTCAAAATCGGTTAGGAACCTTAAAAATCGCTTGACCAAACATTGGGTAAGGGAAGTTTTAAACCACTCCTTAAGGGTGAAAATTGGCCTTAAAGGGCGAAATAGGGTGTTTTTTGGATTTTTGTACTGATAGGTGTGTTTGTCGTAGAGACATGCAGTTTTCTGGAAATTGGTATAGTTATATGGTTATAGTGTATTTTTAAGGAAAAATTCTATCTGCTGTAAAAATTTTTCGGGAAATTTTTTTATTTTCAACGGGAAATCGTCTACGGTCAAAAAGGGCGTTTTTTTAACACGTTTTTACGTATAACTTTTGAAATAATTGAAAATTTACGAAAATTGGTAACGAAAACTTTTTTTTACGTGCCCGCTTAGGGGCGACATTGAGAAATTTTTTTTCGCCAATCAGAAAACCGGAGATATTTGGTGCGGGATGTCGTATATCGTTGGAAAGCCCTTGGGAAGAGTACAAAAACATTTTTAAAATTTTCACGTTTCAGGCCCTTAAAAGGAGAAAAAACACTTTTTACCACTTTTTTCCAAATGTTTTTCTACATGGTTCACGTATCTCCTCCTAGGGCATTAATATGACGCTATTCGGCTTTTGAGCCCTAAAAGCCTATGAAATGCTGCTTCTGGCGTTTTGCTATTAAACTCGATGGTACTTTTACTTTTTTAGATATGGTACTTTAAATTTCGAGGTACAAGATGGTACATAGGAGGTATACGTACGGAGAAAACAAAAGTACTCTCTTACTCTGCTTCGTATGCTCTAAAAATATCTTTATCAAGGGGAAAGCGCAATCCCCTTTTTTTAGTACCTTCGAGGCGGGGAAGTCGAGCACCTCGACGAAAAACACACGAAAATCGTGTTTTTCCAAAATTTCGACTTCGTCCTTCTGTACCGTTCGCAATTTTAACCGGAAAGGGTTCAAAAGAGTATCGGACTTTAGGTTAAGTTGTCCGCTTTAAGAATCCGGTTTGTTTTTATATTTCCAAGTCCTACTTCGGGAGCTACGTCTTTGTGAAGGACGCCCTCCTTGGTTAGCCGCAACCAGAAGGGGACGTTGTACCGATTTGACAGAGGCATCGATGGAAAGGCCTTTTAAAATGTACCAAATGTGTGCAAAAATATTTTCGAAAAAATGTTCTTGGTTGGTACTTTAGCACCCTTTTGTACTTTTAGAGTGCAGTGTAGGGGGTAGGTTACCCCACTTTGGGGCTAATATAGCGTCGAGGGATTTATCAGCTCGAAAATTGTCTTCGGTCAAAAGATGCGCCAAATAACACTTGAACGCACTGTACCCTTTTCGTACCTGTACCTTTGCGGGTTCGGGTACACATGTACTTTTATTTTTGTACAAATTGTACCGGTTTGGAAAAACGCTACTTTTTTGACTTTGTATACTGTACCGTATTTGCATTTCATAGGATCGGGCTGAAACTCATATGGTATTTAGTACTTTATAGTAATTAAGTGTACGTGAAAGGAAAGCCTGAAATTTATTACCATACTGGGTACATGAGGGGTACAAAGTTGTGTACCTCTGTTTAAGAAAAGGTAAAAATAGTAGCTGGTTGACCGTGTTTGGTATCGTTGGAAAGCCCTTAAAACGAACTTTAAAAAGGTTTGAATGTTTATCTAAAANAGAGAGAGGAATATATAATATATACTAACATCATGTACTTGCACTGGATAAATTAGACCTAGTGAAGAGTCGGAAGGTGGTACACTTTAAACCTACGATCTCACAACTTTTTACGCGAGACTTGGCTTATTTTTTTAAACTAATGTTTTGTATGGGATTACATATATATTTAATTTATGTATATATCACATAGCTTCCACGCTTAACATCGCGTATATACTTGAATGATTTACTATCCATTATTGTCGAATTTTCCCTTTTTTTAAAGCCCTCAAAATTGCTTTGATATTTAGCTTGAACGAATGTATCAATTTAGCAGTATTTAATGCGCGAAAACGGATGAAATTAGTATGCGGGTACATATTAATTTCAATATCAACACCCACATCTAAGTGAGCTAGGCTTTTTAACGCACCATCGAAACTTATAAAATATCAGTTGAGCACTTTTAAAGGTGTATATGCGTGTTTATAATAAAAAACTAAAAACTAATGAGCGCAGAAGGTTGAAATCTACATGGCATCAACAATAGGTTTATTGTGAATTATCATCTAAATTTCAATAAAATTGAATATATGTTGGGTTCGCAAAAATTGTGAACAGCCGGACAGACACGAGACCAAAATTGTTCCCATGACTGAAACAGATTTCTGTCCAGGATTTTTAGAAATCTGAGACAAAAATATTTCACTTTTTTTGAACCATCACAATGCTTCTGTGACTTTCAGTAAGCCTTTTTTAGACTACTAAAGTTAAAAATGTCCCATCAATTCACATAAATCACCAAATCTGCCTGGACACTCGCATATCTCATAATTATGTATGCATACACATGCACTATTCACTTGAATGATAAAAATCATAAAAAAAGTATCTCCATTGTTTCTCCTCGTCTCAAAATTTTTCAACTAGGGAATCTTGACTATTCTATTAAAATGAGAATTTGGTTTCTAATCATTAATCCAGTAGCTTTAAGGTATTTTGACATTTTTTACTTTCCCTCTATTTCTAAAACTTGATTTTAAACAAATAATTTAAATCAAATAATTAAATAATAATTCCTTTGCTATTTTATTTATATGTTAATAAGTGCCAGCGTCATTTCCATTTCCTTTTTGTCTGGGCATTAGGGCTTTAAATTTTGGGTTTTAGTTGACCACAAATGGCCCCATACGACTTTTAACCATCTGCACCCAATTTTTTCTTAATAAATGTATTAAAAAAAAACCTAATTTTACTAATAAATGTAGTTTTATGAGCGATTATACTTTATTTTTAGTGACATTTTTATGCAAAATATCTTAAAAACTATAGTCGTCCAATTTTAATAAAATTTGGATGGTGTCAATTGTTGGTTCCATATAAATTGCAAGCTTCTGCACCCATTTGTTTCTGTACCACATGCACACAAATATACTTTTATTTACCCATATCTTCAAAAGTACTCGTCGATTTTTTATGAATTTTGGATTGTTTGTCGAAAGTAGGGCACCTATATATATTGGGGAGCTTCATATGTATCTATAATGTTAAATAAATGTAACATTAATAGGTTGTAAAAGCATTAAATCATTTTAAAGTATATGAAATCGGACGCGAGGAAGCTGCCTCTCTAATTTGCAGACTATTTGACGGATCTTGTTAAATTAACTAAGTAAGTTAAGAATTTAAGTCGTACTTAGTCGCTATTAGTTCATCGGTTGAAACGGTTAATGAATAATGAAGTGCTCAAACATACGGTAATCCTAATAATTCATGTGTTAACAATATAACTGTAAGGATTTCAGGTAATCTATTCGTATGGAAGTTTATCAATAAGCCTAAGCCTGTCATAATAATAATTATTTTTAATAATATCGAAGTCTATTTATCCCGGGGGAAATCTTATTATCATGGCAATAATATTGAAGGTAATCAGGCGTTGCCAAGAGGAAAGTGTACTCGCAAGTCACCTAAAATTACCGACATATTATATGTTGATTAGTCTAATCCCAGTTTAATATATACATATTTATATATATTTAAATTTTAGGTTCTTTAATAATTGGATTATGAACAGTTAGAAGACATACCGCCTTTATTGAATTTCCTTATTCAAATCCTTCTTAAAATTAACCAAATTAATTTAATGTTTGAATTTCCGATAACAACAAGAACAAAAATCGGGTGCTCGATAGCCTAAATAATTGCAATAAATAAGATACAAGATACCTACTTAATTTTAAGTAAAAAGCACAGTCTTATAACTATAATAACTAGGCTATTAATTGACGTTTAAAGATGGTGTATAGGAGTCATAGTTTTGAAAAATATATTTGTTNATATTTTTTAGGTATTTTTAATTGTTTAGTTTAAACATTTTTAAAAAGTATATACTAGACACAAATATTAATTTTATTACTTTTCAATACATAATTTTCTCAAAATTTAATATTCAATATAAGAAATATAAAAATAGTAAGCTCATCAGTGTGGGACAGCGATAAATCCGGGATTCTCCAAATTATATAATTTATTTGTTATATTTACACTATTGAGATTGAAAACTTGTGTCTAACGTATTTTTTTAATTGAGGCCTGTAAATTATCTGGGGGCACGCCTGTTCCCCCGCCAAGTTGAGCAAAGACGTACCATCTTTTACTGGAACCAACTGACCGCAATTTGGGCCTCTATTACCAAATACACACACCAAAGGGGCTATAAAATTAAATGCAGTGTCGCATAAAAATTGGATCCTTGTGCAGCAACGCTCAAATTAATAAAATTGCCAAGTCAGAAAATGTTTTTAAATTGAAACCAGGAGAATGATTTGGGAAAGAGAATAGAGAGAGGAATATATAATATATACTAACATCATGTACTTGCACTGGATAAATTAGACCTAGTGAAGAGTCGGAAGGTGGTACACTTTAAACCTACGATCTCACAACTTTTTACGCGAGACTTGGCTTATTTTTTTAAACTAATGTTTTGTATGGGATTNTAAAAAAATCACGTTTCAGACCCTTTTGAACGATAAATTGTTTTTCGGGCTCTTAAAAAGTGCGAGGTAAGTCCACTGTTGACCGCTTTGCTCCTAAGATTGTCCTTTTAGAACCTAATACAGTATAATATTATACAACCCTATGGACATTTAATTTAAGTACCTTTAGTACTTTTAGTACAAAATGAAAAGTCTGGGTACTGTGCAGACCAAATTTTTAATTTAATGTGTTTTGTAAAGGTATATTTATGTATAGGCATTTGGTAGGCCTACTAAGGCCTTATAATTCGGTTGTACTGAAAAAAAAAAAGTCTGTTGCTTACCGGCCGTTTTTTGTATCGTTGGAAAGCCCTTTAAGAGTATTCTATAGTTGTGTAAAAACATTTTCTACTTTTTCACGTTTCAGGTCTTTTTTGTTGAAATAACATTTTTATGGTTAAATTTTTGTAATCAAGCTCAAAACACGATTTTTTATTATAACGAGCGAGGTCTACTGTTCACAGAACTACTAGTATTATATAACATTTATTCATGGATAATCAAAAACCAGCTCTATTTTTATTGAATTCTAGTTATTTGATATTTCCGATTTTAAAATTCAATACAGATATCTGTTTTAGACATAAGGAACGTTTTTGCTCCCGTGTCTGTGTGTCATTTTATTTTTGCGAACCATCATATCTTAAAACCCGTCGGCACTCTTAAAATTTTTGCCAAATTGTTACTTAGGTATATCCATGTAAAATATCAAAACAGATTTAAAATAANGATGGTGTCAATTGTTGGTTCCATATAAATTGCAAGCTTCTGCACCCATTTGTTTCTGTACCATATGCACACAAATATACTTTTATTTACCCTTATATCTTCAAAAGTACTCGTCGATTTTTTATGAATTTTGGATTGTTTGTCGAATGTAGGGCACATATAATATATATATTGGGGAGCTTCATATGTATCTAGGGAAAAAATAAATTTAACATTAATAGGTTGTAAAAGCATTAAATCATTTTAAAGTATATGAAATTGGACGCGAGGAAGCTGCCTCACTAATTTGCAGACTATTTGACGGATCTTGTTAAATTAACAAAGTAAGTTAAGAATTTAAGTCGTACTTAGTCGCTTCGATATTAGTTCATCGGTTGAAACGGTTAATGAATAATAAAGTGCTCAAACATACGGTAATCCTAATAATGCATGTGTTAACAATATAACTGTAAAGATTTCAGGTAATCTATTCCTATGGAAGTTTATCAATAAGCCTAAGCCTGTCATAATAATAATTATTTTTAATAATATCGAAGTCTATTTATCCCGGGGTAAATCTTAATATCATGGCAATAATATTGAAGGTAATCAGGCGTTGCCAAGAGGAAANTGTTGGCACCTCGCAGTAGGTTTGCCTTAATAACTATCTTGAACGAAATACACCTCTTCGAGTTCCACAAACAAGACTGAATTTTTATTTGACATAAAACATTAATAAATAATATTGACACAAAGTGATTTTATAAACTTGAAACAAATTTACCCTAACAAATATTCCTGACTCGTTTAAAGATTACCTGCTTCGGTTACACCTCAGCGGGTAATTAACATTTGCCTTCCTCGGCTTAAAATGTAATATTCCTGGCTCGGCTTAGCCTCGTCAGTAAAATAGTAAATTTCCTGCCTCGGCTTTGTCTCTGCAGTAAATTTGTTTAGCCTATCCTCGCCTTTGGTTCGGAACTAAAACTTAAAAAACTTGTCAGCAAAATTCCGTTTTACTGCCTAGTTACATAAATAACTATTGCCTAATAACCTTTTAAATTGAGAGCACAGCACTCTCGCGTTCTCTTATTTTAATTTTAAAGGTGGTTGGGCCAATGATAGCAATCCAAAAAAACGTATATATAGGCCTAGTTAATCTCATTACTTACCTACTTATACTCCATGGAGCTAACAGCTTTAAAAAGGCTGGGCTCCTTCCTATAGCAATAGCAACCCAACCTGCTCAACCTGTGTTCTATATCGCCGAATACGCAGGTATCACAGATCTTCCTCCACAGCTTCAAGCAACCTGAGCGATCTGGAGAAACTAAGATGATAATTTTTGCTTAATTTTCTTAGGTTTTTTTTTACAGCAAATATCAGCTGACAGGATGGTTTTAAGTCGCTGAATGTACCTATACATTTTTTATAATTGTTTTAATTAATCAAAGAGTCCATAGCTTCGATTCCTGGAGCCATTCATTTTTTATATCTATCTATTCGTATACATACACTATACATTCGTCTCTATTTAAAATTTTATAACATATTCTCTAGAATTTAATTTAATTGAATTTATTTTATCTCTGAAAATTGATATAGGCCTATCCTATAATTGATTTAATGATTATTTCACAGTCGATATTCACCGTTCCTTAGATATCTTGGATTATCTTCTTATTAGATAGTGGGAAAATATGTGTGTGTGTGATGTCTACAACTCTGACGACAAACAGATCACTAAAATTCATCGAGTGTTTCTTTAATTCTATATAAATTAATTGCGTTGTGTTCATTTATTAAAAATAAAATACATACCTTTATAATATTTCTTCTGAGTGTACTGAAGGTAACGAAAGCTGTGTGATTGTACCAAAGAACTAACNTATGGAAGTTTATCAATAAGCCTAAGCCTGTCATAATAATAATTATTTTTAATAATATCGAAGTCTATTTATCCCGGGGGAAATCTTATTATCATGGCAATAATATTGAAGGTAATCAGGCGTTGCCAAGAGGAAAGTGTACTCGCAAGTCACCTAAAATTACAGACATATTATATGTTGATTAGTCTAATCCCAGTTTAATATATACATATTTATATATATTTAAATTTTAGGTTCTTTAATAATTGGATTATGAACAGTTAGAAGACATACCGCCTTTATTGAATTTCCTTATTCAAATCCTTCTTAAAATTAACCAAATTAATTTAATGTTTGAATTTCCGATAACAACAAGAACAAAAATCGGGTGCTCGATAGCCTAAATAATTGCAATAAATAAGATACAATATACCTACTTAATTTTAAGTAAAAAGCACAGTCTTATAACTATAATAACTAGGCTATCAATTGACGATTAAAGATGGTGTATAGGAGTCATAGTTTTGAAAAATATATTTGTTCTTAATTAGATTATGAAGATTTATTATGGAGTAAGCTCAAGCCTGTTGTACCTGATATAATTTTCCAGTTGATTTTGAGAGTAAATCATCGAGGGATATGGGGTTTATAGTAAAGAGAGTAAAACAAACACCAGGTGATTATATCATGTGACTGCTGGGGTCTGTATAACTCTACTAGGGAGACTATGACGTTTCCTTATAGCAAACAATTCTCCACCCTCCCACACAACCCTACCATAGTGTTTACCTTGTAATCCATACCTAGATGACATTTGGCTTATATTATATTACTTTTGCGTAATTCCGTCAATATCCCTTCCCTTTTTACCTATATTTTAAGCAGATGTACGATATTTTAAAGTAATAGGAGTAGTGATATAACTCGAAATTTCGAGATATAAGATGACCACTGGCTATCCAATATCCAACACTGCTTAAATTTATCACAATTGAGGAAAAGTGAACATTCGAGAAATATACTGCTGAGTTTAACGTTAACCTTCTAGTGAGCTGACTATTGACCCTAAAAATAATCAAAACTGCTATGAAAAGTATGATAAAATAATTTTTATCTACTCACGGCAGCAAAATTAAGCATTGTTCAATGGCGTACTAATATTCTACGTAATATTCTTCTTCTGACCATAAAATACTTAGAAGAAAACCGAATAGAGAAAAGAATTTTTCGTTGACTGATATCTATCCCAGCTTTGAACAACATTAATCGTCGATATTTTGGGAAATTTCTAAATTCTACGTCCCTGACACTTTATTAGTCAATTCATTAAGAAGGTGATCAACAACGCTCAATTTTTAGCTCTTTTGGTTTAGAGAGCTACAATTAGAGTAATTTGCCTCTACGAGATTTGTATTAGGGAGTATAATGGCACAAAGCGTAGTATTTGAGAATTGTAAGGATAAAACATCACCAAAAGTGATGAAAAACTAAGCTGTACCGTATCCATGTTTATAGGTACTGTTTTGTTCAGCGCCAAATGTCCTTTAAGTACCCCAAGTATTGTGGGTTCGGTCGGGGAAACCGTTTTTGCATTTGTACAAGAATTGGTTGTGATTTTGACCGAAAAATGTCACGTCCTGTAACATTCGACCCCCATAGTTTAAAAACTAGTCCGTTGATCTTAAAGTTAATTTATACCATTAGAATGCTTATGAAAAGTAGTAATTTTTCCTGAAATCACCACTCTTCTAACATCCCTCAATTAAGAGTAGAAAGCTCAGGAATTTCATGGTCGAATTTTTAAAAATCCAAACTTTCAAATAAAACAGGACTTAAAAGATGCTTAACAGATGATGGGCTAATTATGACCTACCATCCAATTTTTAATAAAATCGGACGAGTAGTTTTTAATATATGTTGGTTCGCAAGTATTGAGCGACAGACCGACAAATAGACCGATTAACAGAAAGGAACGGAACCAAAAATGTTCCCTGATGTTTGAAATGGATTTCTGTCTAGGAATTTTTGAAGTCGGAGACCTAAAAATGTTTTTTCTTTGGAACATAGCTTTTGTTCCTTCGGTAAGCTCGGAAGTAAAATTAAAATAGTTTAGAAAACAAAATAAATTAGACAATTATGGCGTGTAATTGCATAATGTAAATACATGGCGTGGAAACAACTAAAATAAACAAATAATAATAATAAAAAAAAAAAATCACGCCAACGTTGGTGTAAAGCCATAAAAAAGAGAAAGTATTTTTTATGGTGAAAAAAAATTTAGGGGGGGGGGCATAAAATATAGGGGGCATCACTAGGTCTGTTTGCCCCACCAAGATAAAATACTTGTGTACGCCACTGGCATTGTTGTACTGTTTTCAGTCTGCAAAATGTCATTTTTCTTGATTCTTTTGAATAAATTGTCAGCAAAATATCAAAGTGTCAGCAAAAGGTCAAAGTGTCAGCAAAATAACAAACAGGCTGTCACATTTTAAGAAAATTTTACTAAAAAAAAAGGTTACTTCATCGCAGGTTATAAACACTACCACATTGTTTATTTTTATATATTTAAGCGTAATATTCTGCTAAATAGTTATATCTTTTTTGAANTTGATTTAATGATTATTTCACAGTCGATATTCACCGTTCCTTAGATATCTTGGAGTATCTTCTTATTAGATAGTGGGAAAATATGTGTGTGTGTGATGTCTACAACTCTGACGACAAACAGATCACTAAAATTCATCGAGTGTTTCTTTAATTCTATATAAATTAATTGCTTTGTGTTCATTTATTAAAAATAAAATACATACCTTTATGATATTTCTTCTGAGTGTACTGAAGGTAGCGAAAGCTGTGTGATTGTACCAAAGAACTAACTTTTTTAAGCCTCGATTTCAAAAAATTCCAAAACAGATATCTGTTTCTAATGTCAGGAAGCATTCCCTTTTCTGCCTGTCGTTCAGTTTTTAACAACTGACAAATTTAAAAACTAAAACTACTTATTTTAATTAAATTTGGATGGTAGGTCATAATTAATCCATTATTGTTGGACCCATAAAAGTTTCAACCTACTACGCCTATTTGTTTCTCTCCCACATGCACACAAACGTGCATTTATTTACACCTGTACATTCAAAAGTACTCATTTGATTAAATAGAAAATAATGGTTTGTAGTAGCAAGTAGCATAACATTAATAAAGTACGTGATAGCAAGAGAGGAAGCTTCGTCCTAGATTTAGGTGTAAATAAAATTATATTTGTGCGCATTTGAAAGGGAAGCAAATGGGTGGAGAAGATTGAAACTTATGTGGGACCAAAAATGGCTAATTATAACCTACCGTCCAAATTTAATTAAAATCGGAGNTTTCTTTAATTCTATATAAATTAATTGCGTTGTGTTCATTTATTAAAAATAAAATACATACCTTTATGATATTTCTTCTGAGTGTACTGAAGGTAACGAAAGCTGTGTGATTGTACCAAAGAACTAACTTTTTTAAGCCTCAATTTCACAAAATTCCAAAACAGAAATCTGTTTCTGATGTCAGGAAGCATTCCCTTGTCTGCCTGTCGTTCAGTTTTTAACAACTGACAAATTTAAAAACTAAAACTACTTGTCTTATTTTAATTAAATTTGGATGGTAGGTAATAATTAATCCATTATTGTTGGACCCATAAAAGTTTCAACCTACTACGCCTATTTGTTTCTCTCCCACATGCGCACAAACGTATATTTATTTACACCTGTACATTCAAAAGTACTCATTTAATTAAATAGAAAATAATAGGTTGTAGTAGCATAACATTAATAAAGTACGTGATAGCAAGAGAGGAAGCTTCGTGCTAGATATAGGTGTAAATAAAGTTATATTTGTGCGCATTTGAGAGAGAAGCTAATGGGTGGAGAAGATTGAAACTTATGTGGGACCAAAAATGGCTAATTATAACCTACCGTCCAAATTTAATTAAAATCGGAGGAGGGTTCTTAAGATAATGTTGGATCGAAAAAATTGGACAGGCAGGTACAGGACAGGATCAAAATTGTTCTCTGNAATGGGTGGAGAAGATTGAAACTTATGTGGGACCAAAAATGGCTAATTATAACCTACCGTCCAAATTTAATTAAAATCGGAGGAGGGTTCTTAAGATAATGTTGGATCGAAAAAATTGGACAGGCAGGTACAGGACAGGATCAAAATTGTTCTCTGAAAACTGAAACGGATTTCTGTCCTGGAATGTATGCAATTGGACCCATAATAAATGTTTATCGGTACTTTTTTAAAAAAGGGCCCCCTTAGTTTTTTGAAGTGAAACTTCTTTGGCGGCGGTAGAGTGAATTTTTTCTTAAGGGGACCTCATGTAACGAAGTTTGCGATTCGAGACTCTTCCAAGATTCCAACATTTTTACAGATCAATTGTAATGAAATTTGTGTGNTCTATATTTAGTTTTCCTCTTTCATGACTTATTTTTGTGTAACCCTGAGAAAGAACTACGAGTCATACTGTATTTCATCTTTATGATGATTAGTTTGTTTTATTATTTATTTATTTTTTTTAATTAAATTTATCATAACCATTTCTAAATCCTGAAATATGTAATAAATTCGTCAAAAAATGAAAGAGAGCAATGCATTCTAGAACTTAAGTTTCACTTCTAATGCGTGAGAGCCTCACACATATTTTTTTATTTTATGCAAAAGAGTTTATATCCCTTAGTCTAACTACCTATTAAGACAAAGGAATATCACACTTTTATATGTATAAAAAAATGTGTATTAAGTTGTAAGACAGTATAATTGATTGAACACTCCCACATTGTTCATTTTTATAAATTTAAGAGTATTATTCTGCTTAATATTTATATTTTTTTTGGAAATAACAAATAATTATAGTAATTAAAACTTTTTTATTTTTTTTATTTTACACTTATTATTATTTTAAAATATCGCTAAAATTTTAGATAATAAACAGCTATTAATAAAAAAAAAGTGGCAACACTGAATTCCTTATGCCTTTGTTTTGATTTCTTGAGGACTGAAACTTTCGTTTTTTACTAAGTTTTTATTAGCTTGGTTTCTTGTTTGTTTGTTTGTCCAGTACAAATCTTTCAATCGATTATTAACTAACTTCTCGAGTAGCTTGACATATGAAACTTTTACATATAATAGTTCAGAACACGATGACAATGTGACAATGCAACATTTTAATACCTACTTTTAGCCATCTTTCAGCAGAATTTAATCTGTTATCAGTAAATTTTGCTCTATGGAAGGTTAGTTCAAAACAAATTTGGCATGTCCCATTTTATTACAATCTTCATTTTGACGGATTTCAAATTTGTGATTTTTTATTAAGAGCTAAACATTGAATCACAGCGAAAAAAGAAAAGTAAACAAAGAAATAAATTAATTGAAGTGTGAAAACCAGATTTGTCTACACTTGTGTCCTAGGTATCGGTTTAATTTTTCTGCATCTGTACTTCTNCTACACATTCTTCCAAATTACAGTTCAGTTCATATTTCAAACCGTGTATTAAAATATTAGCTGATCTTGAGCGCATTTCTAATAAATCAAGACGAAAGAAATAAATTAGTGTGAAAGCCAGATTTGTCTACACTTGTGTCCTAGGTATCGGTTTAATTTTTCTGCATCTGTACTTCTTTACTTGTACTTTCTTCTTTACTGTCCCAACACAAGACACGGTTTAGATTCGGTGTTGGCGAGATCCGTTGTACCTGCAAGGATTTTTCCTTTTATAGGTTTAAGATAAGCTCTCTAGATGGTTATCATTTATATGAAGTAAATCAATTCAAAACTACATAACATTATATTATAACAATGACAATTCTATTATCAACATTACATATGATTCAAAAGAAAATATAAAAACGTAGTATGTGTATGAAAAATTCTTTTGATTTTGTAATTTTTACAACTTTATTTCTTTAAATTTTTTATATATTAAAAAGGAAATATAATAATTTGTGAATAATAAGCTATAACATGNAACCAGATTTGTCTACACTTGTGTCCTAGGTATCGGTTTAATTTTTCTGCATCTGTACTTCTTTACTGTCCCAACAAAAGACACGGTTTAGATTCGGTGTTGGCGAGATCCGTTGTACCTACAAGGTTTTTTCTTTTATAGGTTTAAGATAAGCTTTTGTTTAGTCTATCCTCGCCTTCGGCTCGGAACTAAATCTTAAAAACTGGACAGCAAAATTCCAATTTGCTACCTAGTTACATATACAGGGTGACCCAGATTAAATGGTCAAAAAAGAATGAGCGTGTTCTATGGGTCAAATGCAACAAAAAATGTCGAGTAAGGATATGGTCGATTCTCATTTGTTTTCGAGATATCGATTTTTTTCGACTCTTTCGAAAAAAATNTATGAGGCAAGGACGACACCCCTCGAAAATTCGCTAATTTTGACCTAGTGGGAGAACGGTTAAGAATTGACCTATGGTATATATGGTGATATTTGTTCCGTATGAGGTGTACTATCGCCCTATATCTTTTCCAAACTTTATCGCTAGTCACCCTGTATAAAATATATTAAGAATAATGTTTAAATCAGTTAGTTAAAAACGGTCACCCATCTAAGTACTGACCACGTCCAATGCTGCTCCCTCCTGCTGCGAAGCAGCAATAGAGGCCACTTTAGTGGCCTCTCCTAAATTAAACTTTTCCTCTGAAGTGAGGAAAAGTTCCGAGGTACCACGTACCCGATTTTTTTTTTTTAATATTTATTTATAATTTAGTGTTATTATTAGTAGTTCATGTTAGTTCTTTGTTACCAAGGTTTTCTCATAAAACCATTTTGTAATAAACAAGAAATAGTAGTAAATTTAGATTATTCCTTTACTACGTTTTCATGATGTTTAAATACGGATTGAATACAGTTATTGGATCCAAAGTGTCCATGGAGACCTTGATTCAATACTGATTGAATGCGATTTCGACCTCAATACGATACACTAAATTCTGGGATTGCATCTGAATTGAGTTGCATGGAAACACCTGAACTTGATCCTGATATGCCAGAGCGTGGGTTGAGCGCACCTAACTTATTTCTTTNTTTGTCTATCTCGAAAACTAAGACGTACAGAGTTGCCGATGAACTTGAAGCCAATTATATATACTACAACTTCATTCCGTATTTTTTGTAAAATTTTTGTAGTTTACATTACTTGAAAACGTCTTTTTAGACGATTCCAAGCAGTGGCGGATTAAAGGTGTCATCTACGGGGGGCGATCTGACTATCTGACCCTCCAAGGGGGTGTCGGGAGTATGGACCCCTCCCCGGACTGCAGTACAGTATCTTAACCGTAAGTTATGGGTCACTANTTCATGATGTTTAAATACGGATTGAATACAGTTATTGGATCCAAAGTGTCCATGGAGACCTTGATTCAATACTGATTGAATGCGATTTCGACCTCAATACGATACACTAAATTCTGGGATTGCATCTGAATTGAGTTGCATGGAAACACCTTAACTTGATCCTGATATGCGCAGAGCGTGGGTTGAGCGCACCTAACTTATTTCTTTAGAAACTGTAGTCAAATCTGTCAAAATACGTAAAAAGAAACATGTACTACGTTCACACATCGTTTAGAAAGCTATTATTATTTCAAGGAATCTACCAAGGTAAAAAGGTTGAAAAACGCTGGTCTAGAGTTAATGGAGCTATGAATCCCCCTGGGACCAAATGGTCCTTCTGCATAAGCGTCAAGGGCTTTTTACTGTGTTAGACCCTTCCTTTGAAAGGAACCCATATCANCAAAATTAAAAAATATGACCTCTCAAAACAGCGCTTTTATGCATTTCTGAGGTAAGATTTGATTTTAATACTTAGTCATAAAAGGGTTATTTTTGGCTCGATTATATGGTGTAGTTCGTTGGCAAACAAGTATGAACATAAAAAAGTATTTTAAAATAAATTTAAAATAAATGTAATACAAACTTAAAAGCATAGTTATTGTAACACAATAAAACGTGCACCTAATCATTCCCTTCGTCTAAATATCTTTATCTAAAAAAATTTTAGTTCTTGACAACGAAAATTTATCACAGTTCGTTACCCTCGGTAAGCTCGGAAGCTAAAGGAGGATTTAATATATTTTTTTTTTATTAGGTATATCTACGGGCCGTTAAGCCCATGACAATGGACATAATTTTATATTTAGAAAAAAAAAAAAANAAGTGTCCATGGAGACCTTGATTCAATACTGATTGAATGCGATTTCGACCTCAATACGATACACTAAATTCTGGGATTGCATCTGAATTGAGTTGCATGGAAACACCTGAACTTGATCCTGATATGCCAGAGCGTGGGTTGAGCGCACCTAACTTATTTCTTTAGAAGCTGTAGTCAAATCTGTCAAAATACGTAAAAAGAAACATGTACTACGTTCACACATCGTTTAGAAAGCGTTTCGGATCCAATTTGTTTTAAAAACGATCCGCGTTCTTACAACAAAAATACAGGTGATCGAAATATTTGTTTTCGATATTTCATAACGGTGACGTCACGAGTAAAACCTTCTTTCTTGTTACCTAATAAGTCCGCGTATTTTCACATTTTTATTTACAAGTTATTAAAAGTTTTTACGGGTTCTTTATAGTTTTAACTTTTGATTAATAACGTTTTTGCAGTTTAAAAAAAGAAACGGAAGCTCACGAAAGTAAAGAACTTGAAAAGTGGAAAAGAGTAAAATAACCTGATATCTCTCCACGACCTGTCACTCGACGACCACCCCTCCACGACCTGTTCACACGAGCGTTTTGAATTCGATTCCCTGTTCCGATCACGTATTTTTGGTGGAGCGGATCTAAACCAATACGATCTGTGGTTCTCCGTTCACATAGCGTTTTGAACTAGCGGATCGTTTTCAAAACGATGTGTGAACGTAGTAATGGTTATAAATGGTGGAGGATATACAAAATTATGTATAACCTTTACCAAAAGTAACAAAAAAAAGTTTTTTTTTTTAATTTCCTATTGAATACGGTTTCAATTCTATTCTTGGAAACACCTATAGCTTTCTGCCTCCCAAATCAGGATTCAATCCGTATTTAAACACATGGAAACGTAGTAATTATTTTTTTTTTTTATATGAGTGTTTCATATGTATTTAATTTTTTTTTATAATTGCAATACTAACTGATAAAATCTTTTTAGGTATCTTAATCTGTTTTTAATAAAAAACGAGAAAGAAAGTCATTTTCGAGTGGTTATACTTAGTATGGATTATAACGTGTTTAGAAGTGTATATTATTTCAAGGAATCTACCAAGGTAAAAAGGTTGAAAAACGCTGGTCTAGAGTTAACGGAGCTACGAATCCCCCTGGGACCAAATGGTCCTTCTGCATAAGCATCAAGGGCTTTTNAATTTTATTTACTTAATTCAATTTATATGTTGAAAAGTAATTTGGGGGCGGGGGCAGAGTTGGTACCTATGTTTGCTTAATATTTTTTATTTGTATATTTTAGTTCACTAAAATGTCATTACATTCCAGGTTTAGTATCTGTTTTTAATTGTCACAAATGTTTTATTTATTTATTTTTTTTTTATTTTTTGTAAAAGCTAAAATAACATTTTCCTAGGATCTTTAAATGTTTATTATTGTATAACGAGTTCTTTGAATTACAATTACATTATAATGTATATTGAATGAATCGTTAAGGAAGATGTTGCTAATTAGCAGGAAAACAGCTTTAATATAACAATACCTTGTAACTAACAATTAGTTCATTGGAAATACTCT
Source organism: Gerris buenoi (assembly GCA_001010745.2). Taxonomy (NCBI): domain Eukaryota; kingdom Metazoa; phylum Arthropoda; class Insecta; order Hemiptera; family Gerridae; genus Gerris; species Gerris buenoi. The sequence goes on from KZ653364.1 coordinate 85,838, forward strand.
TATATTATAATAAAAGAGTGTCATCAAATAGGTTATCATTATCACACTTCACACTCTTGTTTGCAACAAGTGATATGTATAAAAGAAACATTATAATGTATATTGAATGAATCGTTAAGGAAGATGTTGCTAATTAGCAGGAAAACAGCTTTAATATAACAATATCTTGTAACTAACAATTAGTTCATGGGAAATACTCTTATATTATAATAAAAGAGTGTCATCAAATAGGTTATCATTATCACACTTCACACTCTTGTTTGCAACAAGTGATATGTATAAAAAAAAATATTATTTTGAGTACCCCAAGATATTTATGCCCAGAGTATCCAGAAACGTTTGACATGACAGGCTATAGGGGGTGATAATATGGTTGGGATACACCACTCATTGGTCACGCATATTATTTTTACAAAAAAA
>KZ653365.1:41113-54954 GCA_001010745.2 Gerris buenoi
CGATCTTTATCACTTCATAGCAGTGTCGGTGTTCGTTTTACTAAAAAAAAATTATTTATAAAAGTTTATATCTTATTAAATAGATGAAGTTAGAATTTTTTCCCGTCCAAAAATTCCAATTTTAAATTTAAAGCTTACGTTTACGCGAGCGTTGCGTGTGAACGCTTGGGCAGATAACGTTGTCCAACGAACTCGTCCTGGGCATTGGTAAATTGAACATGAACATGTCTAACAAATTTCATCAAAATCGGTCGACATTTACTCAAGTTATCGTTGCTCGTTTCATGATGCGGACACACAGACCGACAGACAGACAGACACGGAACCAAAAATGTTCCCTGATGTCTGAAACGGATTTCTGTCTTGGAATTTTTAAAATCGGAGGAACAAAACTTTTTTGTTCTCAAAAGTGAACACAATGCTTCCATTACCTTCGGTAAGCTCGGAAGCAATAAATAAATAAAAAAATTAATCCTACAGTCAGATTATCTAAAGTTTTGACTTTTGACAGAGCAGGAAAACCTTTGGGGAGCCAATGAGAAGTGAGGATTTTGAATTCTAGAAGGTCAGGCCAACTAGGCAAACAAAAATGTAACCGGCCCCACCCCTCCTACAGGCCTAGTGGCTTTATTTTTTTCCCCATTTAGGTTGGCCAATCTGAAAAAGTCACAACTCATAATGAGCATACAGTAGTTGAAATGTTCTTCACTCAAAAGTGAGTTTTTTCGTGAAGATCAGAGATATTTCATTTAATATTAAGCCTCGTTCATACGATGACACTAAATTTCATGACATTCAATGCCGTGACATTAGTGTCGAATGTCGTCGTATGAACAGTAGATTCACGGCACTAAGCACACTATAACTAAGACACTGAGTGTCAAGCAGTGTCACGCCATTAAATGTCGCGACATTAGTGTCATCGTGTGAACGAGGCTTTATTATTACTAAATTACAAGGTTTGTTAAGGAATTAATATGTTTTTAAATTATTATCATTTCTAAATTAAATAATATGCTTTCAGTGCACTTTACACTTCATGCTATCTAGTTCTGTTGATTTATGGGAAAGGGGTGACGAGTATAAAATATGCCCAAAATTAAGCCAACAAAAACAATGGTAAGCCAAAAAATATATATATATATTTAACTTATTTTAGATAATTAAATTTTACATCACTGGAAGACATGATGAGTTAATTCTCTAAAAATAAATTCACTTCTCGGTTAATCAAACATTTATTATCAACCAAACTATGAGAATATTCAACTTACAATTTTACTAATTACTTAAAGAATAAAAATTAATAATTATTCATAAAATAAGCCACTAACAACAATTACACCAAAACTTTCCACTTCAAACTACCATTTGACTGGACTATCAATCATTTTTTTTACATGGCCCTAAGAAGTATTAATTAACAACACAGTAACATAAATCCAAAATAAACCCCATCTAGCCCTTGAAACAATAAATATTTTTCCAAGGAATTCCTTCAGCCTTTGAATTGACATACCAAATACGATCTTTTGTACTGTACCTACCCTATAATGTTTTAGTTAAGATTTTCAAATTGTCAATATATTTGTTTATGTGTTGAGGTATACAGGTGAGATGTTTGGTACTAAAATGAGTTCATGCCCGATTGAAATGGGAGTAGTTTGGTGCAGCGATCAAGCCATTAGTCCAAGCAGAACTATCGCAGCATTACTAGCTGTTTTACAACCGGTTGAACTTCCAGTAAGTTTACACTTCAAGTATTTTTTTAAAAAAGTCAAAGCACTCAAAGGTAAAATATTTAGAATACCTAAAAATTATTCTGTGCTGCTTGTTTGATTCAAGGTACTTGTTGAGTTGAGGTTGAGAGGGGGGTTTGGTGCATATTATGCAGTTTGAGTTGAGTTTATTAAACACATCGGTTTAATAAACATGTTAGAAGTGAATAATTGCAAGATAAAAAGAACTTTTTANTAACTAATCTTCTCATTGCAAGAGAAAATAGAAGCCAACAGCATGGCCTAGAATACAACTTAACGTAATTTTTGATTCAACTTATCAACCATATTCTAAACTTCAATTTTTCATGTAAGTATAATCAAATGCTGTACAAATTATTGGAATTAGATCAATTTAAAAGAGAATGAATAGATATACAATATTGATTCATAAGACATATTGTTCAAACAACATAAGAGACGTTGTTCAATGGTCAAAAAAATATGTGTGATCTAATAGCCAAATATACTTACCCTGCTTGCAGGATGCTGAAAAAAAATAGTATTTTTTGGAATATGAAACTCCAGCTAAAAAACTGAGGGGAGATAAAAGTTTATACTCCAAAAAAGGAATAAATCGTGGATTGCCCATAATTTTTAAAAAATACTCAGCGTATTCTAAATCAGTAATAGTTATGAATAACCACATAAATGTTATAGAATGAAAACTAATCATTAAAGCTAATAAAACTTATAATTTTTTTNAAACTTAAAAAACGTAGTAAAATTTCACCTTTTCGCTTCTGTATTGGATACTCTACTATTATATTTTTCCAAGTAATTCTTTTTGCCCTTTAACAAGGAACATAGAAATATTAAATAAAAAATTGAGGGAGATGGTTATAAATTATAAATGAAAAACAATCAAATAAAATTATTATCACCATTTCTGACAGATATAAAGATATATTGCATGCTCTATCATAATAGTGAAGTCCTTTTCACAGCTGGTTTCAACAAGTTAAATTAATTTAGAAGTAAATAATAGGTACATAATAAAATTAAAATCTGATTTAATCAACAGGTAGGCCAGTGGTTACCTAATAGTACAAGCGAAATAAAATATATGTCTTCCTTGTGGGCTTCAACATTGGCAGGTATGTTTATTTAAAACCTCGTCCAAACTGCCTAACCAAACAGAGGAAACGAGCCGAGCATTGGTCTCTGTGCATGCCCACTTTAATTTGGGCATGCCCAAAGCCCAACCCAATGTTCGGCTCGTTTCCTCTTCGGTTTGGCAGTCTAGACATGGCTTAAAAAGTTTTTGTTTTTATTTTAGTTGATTATTAAATGCGACAGTTACTCTTATAATGTAATTTATACATGGTGAACCAATCCAATTTTAAAAATAGATAGTTAAAACTGGTAGGCTGTTTTCTCATTCAGTCCTAACCAATAAATGACAACCCACTTGTACTTACTTGTACTGGTAAGACGGATAGTAAGAACCACTTGTTCCTTAAGCAATCACACAATTTTTTGACTCATAGCCCCGTAGTGGAGAGTTCCAGCCAGTTCACTCATCCTACCGCATATTGTACCGCCAAAGCAAGTATGGTGTGGTCATTAGTGAACTATATAAATCAAAATTAGAGTGCCAACGTGTGGGAAAGAGACTGTCCCCAATTCATGGATGGACATTAGAGCATTGTGGTATGAGATCGCACCTACAGCCTTAAGTTGCCTCAACTCCATTGATAAGAGCCCCTCGGATCTGCTGGCTTCCAATGTCAACCCAAAAGATATTAACATTAACGCAATAAGGCTTCCATTACCCCTGAATTGCTTTAATGTACACAGTGGTAGTGCTTCATATGGATATTTGAAATGCTAACTTCATCAGAAAATCTTAATTAGTACAAATATATGACAACTCTTAAAAAATAACATATTTATTTATCTTTATCTGATTATGTTTAGGTGACCTAGCAGAAATGGTGAGCATGCAAATTGGATCTATTCCCTATATAGGACCAGGAGGACAGTGGAATGATTCAGTGATACCAACAAACTTCTTTCTTATGACTGATTATAATAATGTGGCAAATAGAAATTGGCAATTCACTGATTCAGAACTACTAGGTGGCTTAGATGGTAAGAAAATTTTAATTAAATTAAATAAATCAAATTAGTCATTTCTTAATTTTAATAAACTGTCATTGTGGGACAAAATGCATTACATTTTCGTTCACTGAAGCTGGGATTATCGAGTAAAGTTGACTGATAGCCTGTTGGATTTAAGGATTCACAATAAAATTGCATGAGAATAAAGAAGCCCGTCAGTCTGTGACTATGACCAAAGCTAACACACACAAACATAAAACATTTGAAATGGAAACCTCATGTACAATAGGCCCTTAGGATGCAAACAAGCTAGTAAAACTTTGGTCTACATTTGAAGACAGTTTTCTGCCCCAAATGGCTTAAACTAATTGTTACACTGCTGAAATAACACTAATAAGTATTAACTTTTCAGGTATGATCATGGGACTTGAAATGCTCCGATGGGAGAAAAAACAGAATTTAAGACTATCTCAGATTTTAGAAACATATTATAAGGGAGGTTTAGAAACCTCAACATGCCAAAGACAAGAGTTTTACTCAGAACAAATTCATAAAAGGCGACAAAAACTTGAAAAACAGGTAATATATTAAGCAATTGATCATTTTATTTTGTAAATGGATTTTAATTTCATCTTATTTATTTTATTTTATATTATTTATTTTAATTTCATTAATTCAATCTATATTTTGTCCNTTTAAATTAAATTCGGCACATCTCATAATTTGTGACATTCGAGATTTTTTTTGGAAATTCCACACTAAATATTTTCAAGGTGGCGGCCTACATAGAGGACGACTAAATAAAAAGTTTTTAGTAAGCATGATATGTTGTACATCGTGTTCAAGATCTTGAAGAGTAGGAAAATAATATTTAAATATTACTACAAAATTGCCAATATTTGCCAGTATATTGAAACCGAATATGGCTAAAATAGGGGTTTGCAAAAAAATGTTCATGGTTATAAAGCATGTCACTTACCATTTTTAAAGATATTTTCAGGTAGATTAAGACTGTACATGTTTCCATGAAAAATTATACCTGGTAGCCATATTGAAAACAAATATGGCCGATTTAAGAGCATTTTTTTATACATGAGTATAAAATGAGTCTTAATGCACATCATTACTAGTAAAATTAACCATTCTCAACATATTGTTCTAAAGGTTTCTGCAGCCAGAGACTACAAATGCCTATTCTAACATATAAATGCTGGTGGTATCATTTGAACACAGGCCTATTAGAAACACATCAGTAGAGGTTTGTAAGTGAGCATTTAAGTCTCCCCTCACCAAATGTTCATAAAAAACACATTCTAACCTCCCATTTAGTAATCATATGACTCCGCTAAGTTTGACTTTAGTGTCTGTAGAGGAGGACCCTTTTCCATCACCCCCCTTAGTCCTCCTGGATCCTTAGCACCTTATAATTGACAGAGCTCCTGTATCTGAGCTGCTCACATAGATAAGACTGAATGAGTTTACTTGCAACTAAGTTGAAAGTGCTTAGAGTAAAGTATTTGTTGCGGTATACTTGTTTGTTTCTTTGATTTAATTGTGGGTTTCAAAATTAATTATTTTCTTGACATAGGATTTTAGCAGACAAATTGGATGTATCACATTATGGAAGTAGAATAACTATTATCAAACTATTGGGCCAAGGATCTTAATAATAAATGGCACATGAGAAGGGAGGCCTTAAAATTGTTATCAATTTAAACAGTGGCACTTCTATGAAAGATTATGTTAATCATAAGGTATGATTTAAAGATCACCAAATACAGTAGAACCTCGCTTACACGACCCTCAATTACAAGTGCAATTTTCAAATCCCCTTGAGATTGCCATAACACATAATATTAAATTAACCTCTATAAAGCGACCCTCAATAACACGGATTTTTCCCAATTCACAACGTAACTCAGAACCTCTATAACAAGTTGTTTTGAGAATTCAACCTCTATAACGCTACTCTATACAGGAATGGGTCAACCTGGAACAAGTCTAGACTTGAAAACCCCGCCCATTAACCTCTATAACATGACTGATATGTTAAAATAACCTTGATAACACGACCCTCAACAAAAAGAGCACCTCAATAACAAGTCTGTTTTCCATGTCCCCTTGAGACACTTCTTATCGAGGCTCTACTGTATATTTATTTGTATCTAAAAGTTTTTTAAAAAAAGAAAAGAACGTAGAAAAAAAAATATAAATACAAAAGTTAAAACAAATTTTGTCCTCTACAATATTGATAATAACTATGTACTTTAAACAGAGATATTTAGCAAACGTTAAAAAAAAGTACCAAATAATTTGAGGTTTTTCAAACACCATGGCCAAATCTCCACTCGGGAATCAGGGAAAATTCAGATTTTTCGTATCAGAGGTCTACTTGAGTGATTAAAACCGTTTGCACTACTCGACCCATTTTTCGAAGGCAAAAGTCTAATTTGCTTGGCCTATTTCAATAAAAATTATAATTCATATTACTTTCAGTAATTCTTACATATTTCATTTTCAGACTAAATACTTTGCAAACGAATTATATGAAATTTGTTCTACTTGTAACTATCAGAATAAAGAAGCATTGGAAGCAAATATTAAATCTTCATACGAACACTTCAACAATTACGCAAGTATACTCAATGAAGTTTTAAAATGTTTAATATTTTTTAACTCTTACACTATCAAACTNATTGAAATCCAGATGTTAAACAAAATTATAACAAGACAATTCTCTTTTTACTTTCTCACATAAAGAGAAAGTATTGTGATGGCTCAAAAATTTGATTGTGATGAATTTACTCATTTGAAGTACCTTGAGTCCAAAAAAGTTGTTTTTAAAAAATGTCTGTCTGTGCAGACTCCTGGAGCCTAAAAACTACTGAGTTGAATTTAATGAAATTTAGCATATATGTTAAGAAAATCATACCATCATAAATTAATTTTAGCTCCAAATTTGGGGGTTATGCTACCATCAATATATTGAAAAAAATTGAAAAACGGTTCCGATGATTTTGATTCAAAAATTCTTGTTTTGGAATTAAATTAATGAAAATTTATAGCTTAAAACATATTAATTCTAGTTATAGGGTCTATTTTATGGATGTTAAGGCGTAAAAAGTTTTTTCTTAAAGCAAAACAACTATTTCATCAAAATGTCATAGAAGTACAATATAATATTCGAAGCTAATAACATTTGATTATTCTCTAAGAGAGCCCCCTTCGACATTGGTTTGGGGCCCCCTAGCACCAGGGGCCCATCCACAATGCGGGCCTGCGCGGGCCCATAGTTACGCCACTGAATCTCTAACTCCCAGAGATTAGGGCATCCTAAGTTATAAAATTCTTTTCTAACTGCTTCTTTACATATTTCTTGTGAACAAAAAAATTATGGTTGAGAATATTCTAAAAAAGTCAAAGGGAACTAGTCTATAATTGATTGTTAACCAGAAATGAAGAGCCTGCAAATTTTAATGGTTCAGTCTTCCAGAAAAATACTAAATGAAAGAAGATGGGAAGTTCAATAATCTCTGTGATGTACAATTATCAGCACAACAAATTTAGTTATTTATTTTGAAATCATGCAACGTCTTAGTTAGGCACTGAATATGACTATTTGAAGAATAAAATTTGGCTTTTACATTACATGTACTTTTAGTGGAGAGACATATTTTCCTAAACTACATCTGTTTTAGCTTTATAATGAGTATGTGTGTTACAGATCCAAAATATTTGGAAATTTCAAAGAGTGTTACAAGCTTAACTAATCTTCTCATTGCAAGAGAAAATAGAAGTTTTTGGCAAGATACATTGGAACCAGCCTTTGCACATGTTACTCTGATAATGGGCACACAAAGTACTATTCAAAACAGGGATTTAGATGCTTTTAGAGCAGTGCAGAGAAATCTACTGGCTATTTATCCAGGTAATAAGTTGTTCTTATTAAGTTAAGTATCTTAAGCAATTATTGAAAATGATTTTTTATCTATTTGATATTTTTCCTTAAACCCCCCAGAAAGTTTTAAAACAAAGACATCCACCACATAATGGCAATCATTGAGCAGAGACTTCTGCTTTTGCAAAGTTTGTGAATTTGTTTGTCTAACGATAACTAACATAAAAATTGATAAATTTAAATTAAATTCGGCACATCTCATAATTTGTGACATTCGAGATTTTTTTTGGAAATTCCACACTAAATATTTTCAAGGTGGCGGCCTACATAGAGGACGACTAAATAAAAAGTTTTTAGTAAGCATGATATGTTGTACATCGTGTTCAAGATCTTGAAGAGTAGGAAAATAATATTTAAATATTACTACAAAATTGCCAATATTTGCCAGTATATTGAAACCGAATATGGCTAAAATAGGGGTTTGCAAAAAAATGTTCATGGTTATAAAGCATGTCACTTACCATTTTTAAAGATATTTTCAGGTAGATTAAGACTGTACATGTTTCCATGAAAAATTATACCTGGTAGCCATATTGAAAACAAATATGGCCGATTTAAGAGCATTTTTTTATACATGAGTATAAAATGAGTCTTAATGCACATCATTACTAGTAAAATTAACCATTCTCAACATATTGTTCTAAAGGTTTCTGCAGCCAGAGACTACAAATGCCTATTCTAACATATAAATCCTGGTGGTATCATTTGAACACAGGCCTATTAGAAACACATCAGTAGAGGTTTGTAAGTGAGCATATAAGTCTCCCCTCACCAAATGTTCATAAAAAACACATTCTAACCTCCCATTTAGTAATCATATGTACAGTGTAAGTCACAAGGCAAATCTTTATCTAAGACAAGGTTGGTTGTTTCTACTGAAAATGTATGGAACATACTCATAACTTAGAAGACGTATCAGATAAACTCTAGCTTAGAAGCAAAGAGTAAAATGAATTTATTAAATCTCAATAGCAAATATTTCATGTACTAACTAGTTACATAGGTCATTGTTTGTTGAATGAATTTTGTATCTCAGTTTCTTTTTATTCTGAGAGAGCAACTTGGCACAAGGAGATAGAAACAGTTTGGGATTCTCAAGTCAATTAAAACATTTTTTGACTCGCAGAATTAGTTCTGTGAAGATATTATGTTGGTGTTTCAACTTTACTTCCTAGACTGTTATCAGTGTCTATTTAGAGTTATACAATCACTAAAACCTTAAAAAAAATTAATAAACAAATTACTTTATTAATTATTTTATGTTTAATTTTAGAGCAAAGAATATTCTATCTGTCAACTCCAATGAATGTTGATATATTTGAAACTCTAGGAGGTTTTCAAAGAGACCGGAAAAGAAATCACGTTATTATTTTTGATCCAAACAAATCTACTGAAGAAATAGATAAAATTCTAAAGCCTCTATTATCAGGTATTGAATATTTGATTTCATTTTTATTTAAATATCTAAGACATTACTACCTTGTAAACTTATAAAGACATATACTTAATACAAATCTAAGTAGTCAATAGAAGAATCGAATAAAACAACATATATCCTGTTTTATGAATTAGAATTCATAATTTTTTTTTTGAATTAGTATATAGTATATATATTTAAACCAAATCTATATATTTAAAAAAAGGTCAATGTGGGTGTGTAAATGTCTGAGTATGTTCTTTAAAGACTTACATTGGATTGGTGAGTATACATGGCTTGTCCCTGAACCAAATTTGAACATATATCTCTATATATATATATTATGAAGGAAAGAAAAGATAAGAATGAATTTACCATAACTAGAATATCAGACATCAACAGAAAAGTCACATTAATTATTACAACAGAACTCTTTTTTCTGATGCTGACAAATCTAACCTTAAACATTAGCAATGAATGTATGGCACAAAAGTTCATGTTGTCAAGAAGTAAAAAATAATTTTAATATTTGCAATAGACATAACTAATATAAATCAATGTTTTATCAGTACGACGAGCGCTGAAGCCCAATAGATGTCAAGGAAAACAAACCATCATTACAACTAATTACTACGAAGTAATAACACCACATTATACTTATAAGTACATCATAGAGCCAGAATTTCTATGTCGGAGTAGTCCAACAGTCAATATTAAGGTAAAATAAATATATAATTTAATATGTAACATTCTGTTTTAATTATTAAATGATCAGATGAACCCAAGCAATTTGATCGTTGTATAGTGTTAGAGGGTCGACTGGTCCCTTTAAACATCCATTGATGAATAAATTATTTTTTCACCAGTAGGTAAACAAATGCAATTTTTTTTTTTACTCGTTATTTGCGTTAGTTACCTGTATAAAATATCATCTACCCTAAATACAATTAATTTTTATATTAGTTATGGACTGAAAGTAAAAAGGTTGTAAAATGTATTTACAAAAGAAATATATGAATTGGGTTTAATTTTGAGATTTTGCTATAAGAAGAAATAGCCAAATTTTAAATGCGATTTCCCACAATTTTCTTCTTCTTTTTTAGTTACACCCTTGTTCTAAGACTATTTTAAATGTTTACCCTACAAACTTAGTTTATGGGCAAATGTAAACAATATTCTCCTTGCATTGCTGCAGGTTACACAAAATTAATACCTTGCTTAGGGGGAGCAACCTTGTTCTTTAGAGGGCAAAATGGTTAAGCCAAAAGTTTCCTTCTCACCTTAATGCAGGGTAGCTGCTGATAAGGGGTTCATCCTCTTCCTTGATTAACGAGGAATTGAACCCATATATTTAATAAAATATAATTTTTTGCAAAGGGAAACTGGGGGAAGGGGGGGGGGTGGACACCCCCAAATAGTGTTGTGGAGTTCAGTCTGACTGACGGGGACCCACTAAACACGCAAACCCTTTTCCAAGGCAGAACCCAGCACAGAACCGTTTTCACGTTACTTCAAATATAATAAACTTAAGTAACATTAAGAGAGCCAGCGTGTCCGTGTGGGTTAAATTACTTACCACGTCCGCTCGGCCATCACTGAATCATGAGTGGAACGAGATGGGGTTCGATTCCTCGGCGTGACGCCCTGATTTATATGGCTCATTATTGATCACATCATACTCGCTTTGGCAGTACAATGTACAAATGCATGATGTGCGAAGTGGCTGGAATTCTCTACCACAGGGCGTAAAAAGGGCCTAAAAGGTGGCCGAATTGCAAGGTTCGAACAAGTGGTTTTGTCCTACCCGTTCTAGTAGGAAATACTAGACTACTACTACTACTAAGTAACTTTAAATTCTTACTTTAAGATACTCAATGGTGACAATGGAGCAGTTGAGATGTGTATATCAAGACAAGAAGATAGTGTTCAACATGATTCGTGTCAAAATGCAACTTTACACCAAGAAGTGAAGGTTACTTTGTATAATCCTTGCACTCGATGGGATCCTCAAAATTATGCAGCGTGCAAGCCAATTTACCTCGAAATACTTGGAGATCGAAGCCTCTTCAACTGTGGAGGTAATTGAGATAGAGTAACTTCAGAATAAATTAAGTTAATTACAATTAAATTAAAGAATGTTTTAACTACATGAATTAATAAAAAAAATATATATATAAATATGTATGTGGAGAAAAGGAAAAAAAAAGAAAAAAAAGTGGAATCAGGAGAGGAAGAAAAATGACTGATAACATCATCTGGAGGAATTCGAATCTTAGATTGTGTGAATCCTAACATTTTGAAACCACTGCAGGGATTATTCTCAAGGTAATAGTTGATCATGTGACTCATTAGCAACTGCCTTAAAAATTATTCTTGCAGTAGGTTTGAAATAACGGGTTTCACACAATGTGAATCAAGGTTTCCTCTATTAGATTTAGATTTATTAAGACTCCAGTTTTTGGTGTTATGGAGTGTTGAAATAACAAAGCTCCTTAAATTAGAAAGCTCCTTAGCTTAAATTCCAGGGGGCAAAAGCGGCTCTTCATTGAGTTAATTGCGGCTCCCATTGAAAATTTAAATCCTATTTTATTACTTCAGAACATTTTTCACAAATCTTGTTAAATTTACTTGGTAAGTAAAGCTTTTACTAGCTACATAGTCACTTTGATAGTAGGTCTTTGGTTGTATCAGTAAATGANTTGAAGGGTCCAGGGGAAAAACCATCAATGTCCATTTAGACCAGTTTTGAGTAAACACAAAAATAAACTTTACTATTTGTACTATTTCCCCTGTATTTGAATATTTTATACGTTAAAATATCGGGAATAAAACATTTCTTCTTCTTTAACGTTAGCTCAATAGAAAGCTTACCTCAAACTGCACTAGATGGCAGTTCTATCTTATTTTTGACAAAAAATGGACATTGACGTTTTTTCCCCTGGACCCTTCATATGTATATGGAGAAAAGGAAAAAAAAAAGAAAAAAAAGTGGAATCAGGAGAGGAAGAAAAATGACTGATAACATCATCTGGAGGAACATCATATCGAATCTTAGATTGTGTGAATCCTAACATTTTGAAACCACTGCAGGGATTATTCTCAAGGTAATAGTTGATCATGTGACTCATTAGCAACTGCCTTAAAAATTATTCTTGCAGTAGGTTTGAAATAACGGGTTTCACACAATGTGAATCAAGGTTTCCTCTATTAGATTTAGATTTATTAAGACTCCAGTTTTTGGTGTTATGGAGTGTTGAAATAACAAAGCTCCTTAAATTAGAAAGCTCCTTAGCTTAAATTCCAGGGGGCAAAAGCGGCTCTTCATTGAGTTAATTGCGGCTCCCATTGAAAATTTAAATCCTATTTTATTACTTCAGAACATTTTTCACAAATCTTGTTAAATTTACTTGGTAAGTAAAGCTTTTACTAGCTACATAGTCACTTTGATAGTAGGTCTTTGGTTGTATCAGTAAATGAAGTGCTCAAGTCATACTTAATTCTGATACTATGAAACAGTAGTGTGGCTTTTAATAATATAAGAAAAAGCAGAAAGTGGGTCTCATTGAACTCATGATTGCCCCACTCCTTTATCTTGAAAAACACTTAAGTTTACTATAAAATTTATTAGCAAACTTTATATATGTTATTTACAAAACTAGAAAAATCAAACCCTACAATGGTAGTAAGGAGTAATTCTACAAATGAAACACAATTATAAGATTTCTAAAATTGTTGGGTCAATTATACACAAAATAGCACCTTTTTGCAGAGATTTTTAAATTACAAATGTTTGTACACAAAGTATGTTTCTGTTATTATTGGATATCCAAATTTCAAATGCTGGTATACAAATGCATGTTTCAGCTGTTATCGGATATCTATATTGAAAATGTTTGTATAAAAAAGTATGATCATATTGCAAATGTGTGATTCTGATGTTATCGGATATCCTCTGAATATCAAACTGTTCCCTTGAGCTCTTATTGTTCACGAAAATTAAGTTGAAATGCGTTAGTTAAAACACATTACTGTAAGTACTTACTTTAAACTGCCAGATAATCTAAAAAATACTTAGTTCTTATCATATTCTCTTTTTTCCCAAGATAATTTACAGTAGGTGTTTCCTAAGTAGACATTATAGTCCAGTTAAATGGTGCATAAAAAGAGCTCAAAGTGGAAAGTTCTGGTGTAATTGTTGTTTGTGGGTTTCTTTATGTTTTTTGGGGCGCTGAACACGAAGCTGAAGTTGTCCAACAAAATTTCCTGGGCAAATATGAGAAATCATCGAAAAACTACTAAAAAAAAAGTTTTTTTATTGGTTTTCAGCTTATAACTTGCAAAGCAATCTATTAACGCAAAAAGTGGTCTAGTAGTAAACTAAAAAGGAGAAAATAACCTACAATTTATGTCTTATAACATTTATTTGTACGTCGTACGGTTTTCACGCAAATGGGAGTTGAAATAATGGAAAGGCTTGGAGAGTGCTGAAGTGTAAACGGTTGGTGGCCGGACTGCGCTGGCAGTTAATTTTATGTTTTTCAGTGTGCTGAACACGAATCTGAAGTTGTCCAACAAAAATTTTACACGCAAATATGAGAAATCATCATAAAACCACTATCTTCTT
>KZ653366.1:6171-18454 GCA_001010745.2 Gerris buenoi
TTTTTTTTTTTTTTATTAATTATGTAGCAGATAATTAGTGTACACTTTGAGATGCTACAACCTGCTATAGACCTATCTATGATCCTTGATATGTATCACCGTCTGGTGAAATGACAATTTAAAAAAAAGTAAGTATAAATACAATTTATTATTATTACTGTAGTATGGGAAAAGGGTTTATAAACCCTTTTCAATTAATGTCAGGTAACATAAAAAAGGGTTCAACCAAGGCTGGTTTATAATATCTTAGCTCATTATAGGCCCTTTTAAATTAAAGGTCTAGAAACCAGCAATAAGTTCTAAGCCTAGCGTTCCGATGCCTACACGTTAAAAAAAAAAAAAAAAAAAATAAATATATATATATATATATTTTAAATTTGTACACAGGGGGGTCTAATAGACGGAGGGTACAGGTTGTCAATCAAATACAGTCTGTGTGCACACCCGGCTGCCAGGGAGTACACGTAAAAACAAGTATTATTAACTCAGATATATTTAGAACATAAAAACCATTAATGAAAATAGCTAATTAAATTTATAATCTAACACGGCCTTCCTTTTGGGAGCTTCTCTCTCGAAGCTGGCTCTCATCCATACAATAAAACACATCCGTCATNGTAAAAACAAGTATTATTAACTCAGATATATTTAGAACATAAAAACCATTAATGAAAATAGCTAATTAAATTTATAATCTAACACGGCCTTCCTTTTGGGAGCTTCTCTCTCGAAGCTGGCTCTCATCCATACAATAAAACACATCCGTCATGGCCTGCAACCTTCAACATTCCACACAGTGTTACGAAGGCATATTATCAAATGTCAATGTGGACAGGCATGTTGTCGCAAGGCAATATGATTAATCTTACCATTGCCCTTAGATATTAGAATCTAACATGGCCAAAACAAGGTCTGATTTTATGTAAAAATTAAAAAAAAAAAAAAAAAAAAAAAAAGCCAGGAACAAAATCATAATAACATTTTTTTTTTTTCAAGCATAAGCTAAACAGAATCCAATCCTCAGTGTGTTTTACTTATAAGTTAACCGTTCTTTTCATCAACAAGAAAAACGGGTTAAAATATAAATGCAGTCGATACATGGTCAGCACCAGACATTTAACCACAAAAATGTCTATCGACACATGATCAGAGCCTCACATTCAAAACCAAACATTTAAAACACATGAATGCAGTCGATACAAGGTCAGAACTAGACATTTAACCACAAAAATGTCTATCGACACATGATCAGAGCCTCACATTCAAAACCAAACATTTAAAACACATGAATGCAGTCGATACAAGGTCAGCACTAGACATTTAACCACAAAAATGTCTATCGACACATGATCAGAGTCTCACATTCAAAACCAAAGTTTTAGTTTTGTCAATGTTCTGAGAATTTAATAAGCGGGAAAGAGAATCTTCCAGATATCGCTCGCCCAATCTGACCTTGCCGGTGATTCTATTCTCAGTAATTCATAATCGTTCTCATGTAACGTTCTACCTTCCCGTTTCCGCGGTGGAGGTCGGGTGTTACAAAATGATGATTGATACCAAGGTTTTTAAGATATTTGGGCAGAGAGGTGTTTTTAAAGTTTGTCCCAGAATCCATAATGATCATCCTCGGCGTACCAAACAGCGACAAAATCTTGTTAATGTTCCCTTGGGTTTTATCTGCCCGAACTGTTTTTAATGGCAAGAGAATGCAATATTTTGTGAAGCTGTCGACTACCACAAGTAAATATTTATACCCAACTTCCGTGCTGGGCAATGGACCTAAACAATCAAGGTGAATAGTGTGAAAAGGTTCATCAGGTTTTGGTATTGGTTTAACAAATCCTTGTAGTGGTCCAGTTCTAGTCTTCTTCACCGCACACACCAGACAATGCTCAGATATCGAATTTAAGGTTTTATCTGGATATTATATATTTACATGGCATTGTTCGTCATGGAATATTCTTAATAACCCTAGTCGACAAAGCCTTGGTACAAACCACTGATAGTTAATCGACTTGTCAGGGTTTACATTCTTATGAACTAGAAGTCCATTTTTTATGCAATATTGCTTCGAATCTAACACCTTTGTCCAAATCTTCAATCATTTTGGCAACTTCATCACTCCTCTTTTGTTCCACCAGCAGCCAAGATGTTTGATTTACACGCCTTATCTTCCTCACATCCTGCTCGGAACCAACTTTTACTTCAATAGGATTTCTACTAAGGAAATCTGCGTGTTTCAAAGCAATGCCCTTTCGGTAAACGATCTCAAAATCGAAATCTAATGATAACTACATTACCTCAGCTCTAGCAAGTTTATACGTTGCATCAGGACTATTCTTATAATGAGATAATAATCTAATAAAATTCACAACACGCAAAAAGGTTACACATTGATGATACAGATCGATTAATTCGCTTCAGAAAGTTTCGTCTGCATCATCACTCTCTTCCCATTTATTAACATCTTAATAGCTTATAACTCGTAAATTCTTTATAACTCGGCGCTTATCCAATAAAATATTTACATTCAAACGATTATTAATTAAGCTAATTCTAACAATAACGGAGATTGATAAAAATAATTTGAAACTTCGTTATCTCAAAAACATCACATCGGACGTTTTGAAATGAGGTGTTTGAATCAATATTGTCGTATAATAAAACTAATAAATGTTCTGTCGTAAATCTTAATAATTTATATCTAATAAAAGTCTTTTGTTGATCTATCAGCATAAAGTATGGAAGCGTATCGCAGTCGATATATCGTCCTGCGTCCATCGCTACTATCCGCGGATTAAAGTTAAAGTAACTTGGGCGATACGCCAAGCCGGTGAGATTCAGACAAGATAATAGCGCCTCGCAATCTTGAGCCCATTAACCTATATCCACACTAACCTTTTATAACCAACTAGTACTTCTTAGTGTCCTAACCTTAGTTCTACTAAAGCAGAGCGCACAATGAATGTTATGAGTGCTATAATGAACCCGCGCAAAACAGAGTTCCTCATCCTCCTCCAACGCAATCTTCTCATGCAAGAAAAGGCGGAAGAACATTTGACTAATATATGTAATGCTCGAAGTCGAAAGCTTGCATATGGGTCATTTTCACAAGACTTACCAAAATAGGGTTTTAAATCCGACGTTTGAACTAAAACTTTCTTTATCGCGCTATAATTTTTTTTCTTTAGTCCTACATAGTTGTAAATTAATGAACCAAGTTGCTTTTGCGAGTTTTCTGGCTCACTTTCCTGATTTTTATTTTTTTAATACATTTAATAGCAATTTTTTACTCATGTATGTTACCATTGCTATTGAGGGTGAACAGATTCCTGTAAATATCCGGAAGCCTTCGACATTGTCAGGTTTGTTAGTGAGGCTTATATTCTATGGGATAATATCATTGTATGATAAATTAATAACGCTTAAGAGGTTTTTAAAGCATGAAAATATCATAAATGTTACCATGTTGGTTGTCAAGGTTGAACTTAATTTCGATACACTATTTCCGTAATGTCAGTAACGAGTACAATAATTTGTGAGTCTTTTACTACTATTGAATGCTACCAAATGCTACTTTAGTCTTAGTAAAAAAAAAAAACATTTCACCGATTGATCGGTAAAACATGACGGTGACCTCACCATCTTCTTCGTCCACAGGTCCCTGACAGACACCGACGTAACTGAACAATTCAATCAAAACATAATGTTGTAAAGATCATGAAGATATCTATAATTTATAAATTTAAATATCAAATCAGTCGCCCTTGGCATACACCGGTTGAAGCTATTTTAAGTTGACAAAGGTGTGTTTTTACTTACCTATACTTTGTTTTCTTTCCGAAGAATTCTACAAGAACATGGACCCCCGCCACTATTTCAGTCAGTACTACTTCTCGAAGTATGGGTTGTTCGGAATCGAGATTCTCTATCAGCGACTCCAAGTCAGCGTCGGATGTGTTGTCATGAATCGAGATACGTGTAGTTGGTCCTTCATCGTCTGAAGAGGATTCTGGGTCGGTTAATAGGATCTTTTCTCTGATATTATCTGGTAATTCTTTGGCTAACTTGTGGGTTCCGTAATACCCATTGCAATTACAAAATGTAGATTTTTTCCAGTTATTGTTTGTGCAGAAGCAAGAATTGTTTCTGTAAATGACTTCCAGTCCATTTGTTAGGGCGATTTGGTGTACAGCCATATTGCCTTTTATTGGGAGCAGATTATCCGGCAAAATCATTTCGATCTCCCGGGGTTTACCAAGTCCCACGATTTTATCCGTGTTGTTTTTTAGCAGGCTGTAAAATTTTTCAGCGTCAGGAATAGTTTAAAGTGAGATTACCTTCCTTAAGTGAGATTACCTTCTTTTATCTCCTCTTTTTTTTTAATCTCTCGTTTTTATCATTTGCTGTTTAGTGATATGGTATATTATATCCTTGTATAATGGCAAATTTTCAAACAATTTGTTTCCGGATGTTGGGTATGTAAACTCAAAGTCCTTCAGTAACCCCAAGCAATTTGCGGGAGGATGGATCAGTAACTTTTTCTTTTCCTATGGCTAATATCTTCCTTTGAAAGGCGTTCCACCCTGATGTTAATTTGTACGTTTTTGCATGGTGAATATAATCGAAATCTATCTCCAGCTGCAACAATGACAACAAACATAACATATAAATATATTGAAAATAAGGAGAAATACATTCTACATGATAATATTATAATTGCTTGAGAGCAATTGACTGACTTATTAATGAACTTACTTGCTGCCTTATTTGTGACTAACTGACTTACCTATTTGTGAATAGAGTTCAGAAAATTAAGCAAAGGAAAAAAAAAAACAAAGTAACTTCTAGGAACAAAGTAAGTGCAGAAACATCGTAATCTTACCAGTTCGTAACCCAGAGAAAATTGTATTGCTGGAAAAGCCCAATAAATCTGCTCCACTGTAGTGAAGCTCGAAGTTTGGAGCTTCCTCGCCTCAACCGTCCTGCCCCATTTTTCTAGGACCTTTGGCCAGTTGTCGACAATATGTTGGAGCTAACGAAGATCGTTCTCTTCCGGTAAGGTCTCGGTCTTCTATTACTATTTTCCCTCTCGGGGTATTTGGGCCGCTGATGACAGATGCTTTACTGGTACTGGACGTGCTGCCTGCTCCTTCTCTTCCTCCTGTATTCTTTTAGATTTGATCTTAACAATTCCCTTTCGATTTTTTTGTCATACAGCTTGCCCTTCACATGAGACTGGCTGGTGTGTGCAGTGTAGGGCGGCAGGTAGAATGTTCTCCAAAAATTACCAAACTATAACCAGATAGTTTTTTTAAAGCTGGATACGTTTCAAAATATCCATTCGTGCTTGTAGACACTTTATTAACTTTTCCAGAGACGAACGCTAGTAGTATGGAGACGACAGGCCACGAGGGCTATTGGATATTTAACACACAGAGTTCGTGTTCAATTTTTTTTTTTGGAATAACCCTTAAAGCTATTATATGTATATTGATGATAGGAATACTATATTTTTACCATTCAGCACCACCTCAACCGACATTGCCCATTAGCCCCTTCTAGAGTTGAGATATCCTGTGATCCATCCAACCCCCTAGCTGTAATATTTTTATATTGATAATATTACCTTGGTTGATGTTGACCGGTTACGACTGTTGAGTTCATACTACATAGAGTTAGTATATGAGTAATTTTTCAATGCCCCCGCATAGTATGTATAGTCCCCCCCAAGCATATTGAGATTAAAGATCTCAGACTTCTATGCTCCCCATATAATATGAAAATAGGATGTAAGGTTCTAAAACTAATATAAAATGAAAACAATTGGCAATTGGTTTGAGTAATATATGTATATATATATGTATTTCATTATTTTTTTGTTTGTTGCAGTAAATGATTATTATTAATATATTATATTTATTTTGTTATATAAGTACCTCTTTCAATTATTATTATTAGTATTATTATTGTTATTATTATTACATTATTTACATATTATTTAAAGGTTGCTCTACACCGACATGATAAAATAATTTAAATAAGTTAATAAATAAATAAATAAATAAAAACAACATTTTATTTAAATCCTTAAATATACCTACTAGGAATACATGTATTAAAATATTATTAACATCTTTTTCTAATGATTTTGCAATTAACATTAATTTTTTTTTTTCAAATTTCCTATTTGCAAGTAATATTAAATTATATTCATGCACTTTAAAGTTGCAGTTATCCTATGACTTATTGATTATTATTATTATTATTACTTTTTAGTTATTATTATTGTTATAATCAAGCTATATCAATCAAAATGACAGACATGTTCAATATGAGCGAACACCTCAAACCGGATCTTCAATAAAGCCGTAAGGTCGGGTAGTTATTCCATCGGGTAAAATTACCCTCTTGTTATCTAAAGGGGATAAGGAGACCTTTATTGCTCTCTATACTGTGAACTATATGATTTTTTGATCGAATATTCCGCATTATAGAGAACATGGCCTTATGCTCGTGTAAGCATTTAAGATAATCATTAAATTTTATCCCCCTGAGTGTAGACCTATTCACACCTTTGGCTCGCTTCTTGGTTTGACCATCCACCTTCAGGGCATATAGTTTTGGTTTTAAACCAACAAAGGCAGATATTATTTTGCCATTCACCTCATCCTTAAATTTCCCCAAGACCTTTTTANTCAGAGGTTAGACCCTCCCCTATTTGGCGATTATGTGTTGAGAGGCTTCCCCTCCCACATGTGAGTTTATGGAGAAAGAGAGAGTGTTCTACCCACAGGCCACAAGAAGGACACAATCCTGAAAAAAAAAAAAAAGAGTAAATAAATAAAATAAATAAGTAATAAACAAATGAAATGAAGTAATAAATTACCAATAAATACACCTAGAAATATATTTTACACCGGTTATAAAAATAATTAAATATTTAAAAATAAAGAAAGAAAAAAACCATTATCAATTGACGGGGTCTCGTCTAGATTTGAACACTCTCTCTCGTGACTTTTGACATCCACTGCCCTCACACCGCAAAAGATACATAGCCCTACAGAAAAAAAAAAAAAAAAAATACATATTAATATCATATATAACGTTTAGCGATGTATAAAATAGCGTCGAAATAATATCACATATAATAGAATAAAAATAAAAGTACTAAGGGACTAACCGCTACAAACCTCATCCTCACTTGACAAGGGCCTTACTATAGGGTTGACTAGGAGGTGGAAGTCGTCTTCTTCCTGACTTTCTTCTCGCCATACCGGGTTGATCAGGAGATGGAAGTCTTCCTGACTTTCTCCTCGCTGTGCAACTGGGTTGAACCGGAGGAGGTCTTCCTCCTGACTTTGTGTCGCGGGGATTATATCAGGTGAGCCCCCCTCAAGTGAGTTTTCATATGAGGGAAACGTTAGGGGGCTAGCCGTTTGAACCCTATCCTCTACGATGCCCTCGAATAAATGATCGAGGCCATCGTTGAGGCTCACACCTTCTACCTCCAGAACATCTCCCATGCAGCACTCGCAGCATCTGCCCTCGCACTCATATGTATGCACATTCATGTCTGAAATAAAAATGAGAGTTAATTGATGTGTACAGTAATTATACTTATTTAACCCCTCCCCTCCTAACTACAACTCTCCCTCCTTCCTATACTACTTTTAATATATATTGAGACCTATAGTTAAGATATGACTTTTTCTCCTCTTTTAAATCAGTCGTAAAAATGTCTATGAGCTGGAAACATCCCTTTACCTGTATTATTAGCGGACCTACTTAAAGTGGGAAAAAAGGCTTCGGTTCCAATCTATTGAAACATCTCAGGGATATTTATAGTCGATGGGAGTATTAGTAAAATAGTGTGGTGTTATGGGGAATATCAACCCCTCTATGATGAAATAAAAAAAAACTGTTACAATTCCGATAGTATTTAATAAGGGGTTATTAGACTTAGAGGAGTTTCCTATTTCGAAAACAGGAAAACTAGTCGTTATTGATGATTAATGACTCAATTTAAATGGTTTAATAGATTTTTTCATACGAGGCTCTCATCATCGAAATCTTAGTGTAATATTTATATCTCAGAATCTTTTTAACCAGGGTAAAGGAAAGCGAGATATCTCGCTGAATGCCTACTATATTGTGTTTTAAAACCCACGTGATCGCGGACAAATAATGCACTTTGCACGCCAAGTGTACCTCGAAAATACTTTTGTTTTAGAAGCGTTTTCAGACGCTGTCTCTCACCCTCATGGATACTTGTTATTTGATTTTAAACAATCAACGCCTGATAAACACCGTTTGAGAACAAATATATTCCCTGGTGAGGCATGTGTTGTTTATACTCCTATAAGAAAAAGTCAGTATAAAAAAGTTAGTCAGTGGTAATCATGAATCGAGACGAGCAACAGCATTTATTGTCCTTTGTTGAGGCTGACGCTAAAACACGTAAAAATATCATTAAGTCAGCGGATCGTGATCTTGTAATACTACTTTGTAACTGTGCATTAAACGTCTTACATGGGAACGTTAAACTTAAACCCTATGAGAAAGAAGCTCTTTCTAAACACTCGAAGCTTTTACGACGAATGATTAAAAAGGGGGAATCGTGGAATAAAAAGAAAAGAACTATACAACAAGGCGGTAGTCTATTCTTACCCTTGCTCATCGCACCATTAATTAACGGACTTGTAACAAGTTTTCTGGAAAGAAAATGATGAACACGAGAAAAATGATTTTAGTTCCAGCTGAAAGTGTAAACAGACTGAATTCGGGTATGAAAAAACCTGACGCGATTCAAAATCTTGACGACCAAATGGAAAACATTATAAAAATAGGTGGGATATCCGATTTTGAAAAGTGGAAGCTGTTTCGGGGAGTATTAGATAAATATTTAAGACTAAACAAGGAGAATCGTGAGCCTATGTCTATTGAGCTATGGAACAGGGACGAACCACCTTCATCTCCACATGCTAAAACGACCAATGAAGATTTTGAATTAAGACGCCCGTTAGAAGATAATGAGGATTTTCACGACATTAGAAGACAATTACTAAATTCTGTACCGAAAACTTCTAGAGGACCAGCGAGTGTGCTGTACAAAAAATTACAAAATTCCAATATAATATCTTGGAATACAAAGGGTGAGGTGTATATTGAGGGTAAAAAGTTTTCCAACTCGAATATTATTGATCTAATATCAGAAACCGTAAGGAACAAGAAGAAGACCAACTCACTTGGTCAGTTTAAAACCGTTTTAGCGGAGTTAAATATTCCGCGAGTAATAAATTAAAACAATGCCCTTTATCGTCAAGTTCGAGATATTCAGAATTCATCTTTTGAGCTAGTACGCGATCTAGAAAAACCTTCGCACCTTAGTGGATCTGACTAAGTTGCGATTGGATCAGTAAATATACCGACTTGGGAGCGATTAAGTTTCTAATGGAAAATATATATTTTAACCCTCGTCACCCCGCCGGATTCAGTTCGGTTAGAAAATTACAGGATGCAAGTAAATGCACATATAAGGACGTAAAGGACTGGCTTAGTAAACAAGAAACTTATTCATTAATTAAACCCGTCCGAAAACACTTTTTAAGAAATGCGTACTACGTTAATTCAATTGATAAAGAATGGCAAATAGATTTAGCAGATATTAGTTCTCTCTCAGGCTCTAACAATAATTATCGCTATCTTTTAATTTGCATCGATATTTTCTCGACATATCTGTTTGTTTGAGCTTTAAAGTCTAAAAAAGGTAGTGAAGTTGCAAACGCATTAACTGATATTTTCATCTATAGAAAACCTACAATTATAATGTCAGACAAAGGTACCAAGTTCTTTAATAGAAATTTTCGAGAAATATTACAGCGGGAGGGGATTGAACACATGTCAGCAAATAACCCTGATATTAAATGTTCACTTGCAGAGAGAGTTATACGGACTCTACGAGAAAAAATTACTCGGTACTTAACTATGACTAGATCTAACAGATACATAAATGTTTTACAGGATATTGTCTTTGCTTACAACGAGTCTAAACATTCGGCTTTAAATATATCTCTCCGCGGGAAGTGAATAAAAAGACTGAAGATGCAATTAGAAGAGGCATTATAAAACATGTTTGAGAGTTCCTGTTGCTAAACCTAAGTTAAAAGAAAATGATTTCGTCTGGATATCTAAACTAAAAAGTACATTCGCCAAATGTGATGAATTTAATTGGAGTGTAGAGGTGTTTAGAGTAATAGACGTTATAAAAAGACGCAGACCAGTGTATAAACTCGAAGATTTAGCTCAACAGGAAATACTAGGGACATTCTACGAAGCAGAATTACAGAAGGTTCAGCCACCAGAAATCCATCGCATCGAACGTGTGATTAAGACTCATGGAAAAAAATTATATGTCAAATGGTATGGTTTCCCCGATAAATTTAATTCATGGATAAAAGAAACTGACGTTCAGTAGTATGACTAACTCATAATTGTTGTTTTATATAATTACAGTAATCTTAAATTTTTAAAAAATATTTGTTAATAAAACACTTTTTTTATTATAAATGATAGTTGTTCTTTATATATATATATATATATATACCTACCCCCACATCTTACTTCATTCAGTTGTTTACGGGGACTTTAGTAGAATGGATTCCTTCTATCTAACTCTTCCGAGTAATGCGAGCCTTGGGATTTTTAGTGAGAATAAAACATCTTGTTTTACTACCAAGTTAGCTAACCACATTAAACTTGACGGGGACTGGGTAGTTGCACTTGTGGAAGTACATTACCCGAACTCTTTTTGGAGCGTTAACAATACAAATCAAGATATTTGGTATGCTAAAGAAGATGAGATGAACAACATTGAGATTGATGGATCCCTAGTTAAACTTAAAGCAGGGAATTACTCATCCGTACATGAAATTGTCGTTGGGATAAACTCTACATCGGGACTTAAAGGAAGAATTCACTTAGATTATAATTTTACACATAAAACAGTACTACTTAAAATATTAGACGAAGATATCGGTGCAATTAAATTTTGTCCTACACTCAATTTAATTCTTGGATTCGATGCAATGACTCTAATTACAAATCGGGTTATTGAATCACCTTCGCCAGCTAGTGTTCAAAGAGGTTTACCAAAAACAATATTTATTTACACTGACATCATTAAGCATCAAATGGTCGGAGATTCATCGGCCCCTCTTCTAGGGATAATTAATATAGATAGCGGTTCCCCCTCCTACGGTAGTAACGGTGTAATCTATATAAACGCTCCACATTATATCCATCTTTCGAAAAAGTCATTTGAAACCATAGAAATAGATTTACGAAACGATGTTGGCGATCCTATCCCATTCGAGTTTGGTACTTCAATAATAAAACTTCATTTTAAAAGGGCCTAGCCCAAGTCTAAGTCAGTCATTTGTTATTAAGAGCTCATACTATGCACAACCTATATGAAAAATATTATATGGAACAGGCGGGGGGAGGCATAAACTCAGTATACAGGGGGAGTAACTTTCAAAGAGGCCATGGATCGTTTGGGTCGTTTTTTTCCGGGTTATATAAATTTTTCAGCCCAATATTTAAGAGTGGGGCTAAAAATCTAACTAGGGAAGTTTTGAACACAGGGCTGAATGTATTAACAGATTTAGATGAAGGTAGATCATTGAAGGAATCTACTAGAACTCGTCTTACTGAAACGGGGGGTAATATCAGAAATAAATTACTTAAGTTCGCAGGAGCGGGGAGAAGAGCTCAGTATCCTTTGAGAGTCAGCGACGTAAGGGTGAAAAGAAATAAAACTAAAAAGCAAACTAAAAAAAAAATTCGTAAAGTTTTCCGCGATATATTTTCATCTAAAAAATAACAATTATGGCCCTAATTCATCCTATGAGTCCTTTATGCTTTAATTCAGATTTGGATCTCTTTTGTCTACCACCGTCTCAGAGTTCTATCGAGTCAACTGAGTGGTTCCTAGCAAGACCTATCAGTGCTATCTCACACGGATCTCCGATTGAATTTGTAGTACCCGGTAGTGGCGATAATTACACCGACCTCGCTCAGACATTTTTGAAACTAAGTTTAAGAATTGAGAAAGATGATGGTACATCTTTACCCCCCGGGAGTAAAGTAGGCCCAGTGAATAATTTTATGAATAGTATTTTCAGAGAAATTACTTTAACTCTAAATCAGAAGCTAGTTTCCACATCGTCGCATCTTTACCACTATAAATCTTATATTGAAAATCTCCTTAATTTCGGCAATG